>PVKM010011603.1:0-32955 GCA_004027735.1 Carollia perspicillata
CTATGAAATAGCCTCTTTCCTCAGCTTCTGAGGCACCATGATCTTTTCTTTGCACCTTCTTTGGTTATATTTTTCAATTTCTCTTTTTCTCATACCTTTAAATGTTGACATTGCTCAGATCTCTAGCTTAGGGCTCATTTTCTTTCTGTACAGATTTTTCCTAGGTGATTTTTTTTTCTAGAAAAGAAGGAACTGTCTTTAAATACTGTCTATACACTGACAACTCACTAATTTCTGTTCCCAGTTTAGACCCTATCTCTGAGACCTCCATACATGTTTAAAATCTGCCATGCATAGAATTTAACTCTTGCTTTTCCCATCCTGTCAAGTATTTCTCTTCCTCTGTATTCTCTGTCCATATTCCCCATTCCAACCAGGAAAATATAGGCTCCTCCTTCTGACTCACCACCCACATGCTGATAATCCTACTTCCACTATGTATTCACATCTTCCTCTTCTCATCTTAGCAGTGCCCCTTGCCCTCCCACTCCATGCCATTGGCATCTCTTTACGAGGTCTCCACAGTGATCTCCTAATTTATTTCCCTGTGTCTTCATTTCTCTAGATCCAATCTATTTTACTCATGGCATCCAGAATGATCTTAAAAAATAAAAGTTGATCACATCATTTCTTGGCTTAAAACCCTACAATGATATTCCCTTATGCTTAGAAATAAACTGACCTCCAGCCACAGTTTATGCCCTCTTTCACTCACTCCTAAGCTGTCAGCATTCCTGCTCACCCTGCTGCACTCACTCTGGCCTTCTGTTACTCTTCAAACGTAGAACGATCTTGCTGTGTCTGGAACACCCCTCCCACGCAGCCTGTGTCGGGCAGCTTTGTTCTTCAGGGCTGAGATCACAGATGTTTTTCTCAGAGACATTGTTATCTTCTCTGACACAATTATATATTTTATTTGCTTACTACTTATTTTTCTCCATTTCCTCCCCAGACTAGAAGCTCCATGAAGACAAGGATAATGCCTTTCGTGCATAGTGGAGATACACCTCATATCAAAGTATCTGGTATGTGACATGTTCAATAAGAATTTGTTCAATGACTGAATTCATAAATTTTAGCTGCTGACAAGGTCTCTCATGCTTCACTGAATCCCATTTTTCTCTCTGTGAAGTTTGGAAGTATGTTTCTGTAAATTGGTGTGAGATTTCCATGTTAATTATTAATTTGCATCTTCTTACACTTAACTATGCCATTAGCCAAGGTAAATCAAAAGAATCCTTCTTCCTTGACCTCCAAAGAACTTAACGAAAACGGTGTATTTTTATGTGTCTCCTACCTCACCATCTCTTGAATTTCTCACCGTATTAAGTCCATTTATATTTTTCTCATTCAAAAGCCACTTTATAGCTTTTTTGCTCTGACAGAGTGTAATGAAAAGGGGAAGAAGAAACCTTATTATGGTACATAATTTTCTTCTCACTGAATAACAAAAAAGAAATAGCTAGTCTATTTAGGCTATATATTCTCTGGAAATTAAGAAATAAAGTATGAGGTAGAATAAAATACTTATAGAATGAAGTAGAGCCCATAGATCTCTATATCTTACAGAAATTTCAAGATTTTAATATGAGATATATAATAATACTTCTTGAGTACTTTCATGGAAATGTTTCTTCTAAAATGACAATTCTTTTGATATGAATTGCCATTTCATTAATTTAAAATATATAAGTAGAACATGAACTTTAGTGCTAATTGGCAGTGGTGTTATTTTCCTCACAGTCTTAAAAAAACATTCAGAGCTAAAAGTTTACTTGTAAAAAACCATCTACATCAAGACAAGAATTCAAAATACATGGGCAGGGGCAGGGACTTAACTAGTTTTATAGTTATTTGTATGGAAAATAATACAATAATTAATAAATAACAATACAAGAATAAACCCTGTGTTTCACGTACTCGCAACTCTAAACCTACGTTAGCCCCACCCTGTATTTAAGAAGTAATTAGAGAACAGACATTTCTTCCAGGATTATAGCAACCTATGATGAGGATTATTCAGGTGCTAACATTAAATGATACAGGAGTTGAAAGAAAAAACAGTATGATATTTAAAATTCACTCAAATGCTCAATTTTAATAAGGAGAAGTACATAAAACAGTGTAGAAGTAAATTAAGGACTGAGCCCTAACTTTATTAAGTACTAGATAGAAATGCACAGATGTCTTCTATGAGCTCTTGCTATTTTGCTGTGGACAGCCTAGATTAATTTTAAAATACAGTACAGTTTTTCCTAACAGAAAAAAAAATAAAAGTGAATCAACTGAGACATAAGAACAGAAGAATAAACATTGAAATAAACATTGCAGCCGAAACTAAAGTAACTGAAGTGAAAATGATTTCATAATGAACTTTTATGTTTAACAAGCCCAGACACTTGGAACAGTGTAAGCTATATTAAACCCTTTTATGAAAGGATTATGTTTTGTATGATGAGTGTTTTAATATAAGTATGCTACACAGCGTAAAACACAACTACATTTAACTCAAAGTAATTACAAGAATTCAGGCAAAATTATTTTCTCCTGCACTATCACACTGATACAGAAGAAAAAAATTCTTCTGGAACCTTTCACCAACATGCTTCTGTTTGAATTCTCTTTGGAAGTATGCATTGCGTCTCTGCCTCAGCCACCTTTTACATCGACAGTTGGTAGCACCAGCCTTTTAATGTGCAAAGGGGAGCAGCTCTTCAGCCAATCTGTGATAAAAGGGAAAAAATGAAATCACTATGGAAACTGCAGGAAGGATCTAAAAGCTCTCTTTATAAAGTAAACGTCTGATGTTTGTGTCTGCAGGGGTAAAAAATTCATAAATCTGTATGATGCTATCATTTCTGATGTGTTATCACTGCAAATGCCAATTGGAAGCCGCCTGACCTTAGCTTCATTAAGTGCGATCTATTCAGAAAGAGTTAGTGTTCAACAGGAGGAAGACGTGGTCTGCCGAGAGGTCGGGGGTTTCAGGGGACAGTGCGGAAGCAAGCAAAGAAACTAATTTGCTTAGAATGTTTCCTTTCTTTTCTCACTTGATTGTCTTTTTCTTTTATATCACCGTGACTTGATGGAATCAGGCACACGGCATTGTTCTGCTTTGTGTTTTATTTTGGTTTGTTTTTCATTCAGAAATGAAAGCATATCTCAGACCTAAATTCAACTTAGAAAATTATGTCTGCCTTTGATTTTGAATTGAGGAGGGGAGAAAGAACAAAAACTAAAATGTTAACCCTCTTCCTTCAATCAAAAAGCATACAAATACCAGGGAGAAGTCATTCTCATTTCAGCACCCTGGACCCCACAGAGGAGCACAGTGAAGGTGACTGGGACTCCACGAGCTCTGATGAATCTGACCAGGTGGCAGACGGCCACAGACACCTGTGTCACCGAAGGAGTTTCGGGATAAATCATCTGTCCTCAGAAGTTAAGTGACTTTTAAAAGACAGTGCATCGTTGCTGAAATAGGGAGCTTTCTATTTGTTAATCGTTCCCCTGTGGAGGAGGGGCTGTGGGGTCAAGAGGACACTGAAAAATTCTCAAATGCAAAATTCTGCAAAGTGAAGAACAGCCTTAATTCAGAGGAACATGAATATTCAAGTAAGTAGACCAGTTTCCTGCTACTGCACCTATTTCTGCAGTGTTTACAATTGAATACAACTTCATTAGTTAGATTTTCAGGCAATAAAAACTGTGGCTTTCTATCTTTTTTTTTAAGTTTATGGCAACTTCACCACAGTTGGATGCATTGAATTGTCAAAGACGGATGTGCATGGTAATTGATTTATATCGTCATGCTGTATTTAGACAATTATAAACATTGCTAATCTAATGTTTCAGGGTACTTATGAACAATTAGCAATTCTGCTCTAGCATCTCGAACACACTTTTGATGATAATAATACACTGAGATAGGTTTTATAAATCCTAAAAGGGCTGTTGTGTAAATGATGATTGGAAAAAGATGAGGGTTTTTTTTTCCCCAGTGACATGATTCAGGCTCTGAAACTAAAAACACAGGTATTCTGGAAGTGAGCTCGCAAAAAATCAGCACATTTAACAGGGACGATGTTTTGCTTTAAAATGAAAGAACATGACAAGCACTATACTAACTTTATTGAACTTCTACTGCTGCTAAAGACTAGCTTGGCTATTTGTGCAGCCTTTACGATTTCCGGTGCGTTCTCTCACGTCAGAAGAGTGTTAATGGTCAGTGATGCAGAGTCGAATGGAAGTGTGTGTTTGGGCACATAAACATAAATACACACATGCTTCCCTTTGGAAATATTTAAATGCCTCATGCATTCTGACTTCACTGATGCTTTTGTGAATATAATAAAAACCAATTATCTGTGGAGAAAACTTGACTGGGTGGAAGGAAATTAAATTGGTTTTTAAAGACTTTCTTAAACAGCAGTAGCTAGGGAAAGCTCCAATAACATTTTAGCACAGGATTGTAATGACTCTGCTATATTAATAAATCATGCTTTATCCCGACTTGTATCAAAAGATTTGGATGGAGAAGACTGCCCGTGACAGAAGGCAGAGAGAAGAGCTCTTTCGGCTGGAGGTGTGTGTGGATCAGACCACTCTCCAAGTGTCCAGGAAGCTCTGGAGACCGCTGTTGGGGAAGACAGGTAGGTCCCGGTTCACTCAAAGAATGGGGGACAGGATTATACAGGTCTACCGGCAAAACTTCCTTTCAAACTGTAGTTTGTGAAGGGAATATTCATGTTCTAGAATATTCTGTGATGTTTAAAATGCTGTACAAAATAAATGTAAGGAAATCTTGACCAACTTTTCTGCCTAATTCCCTCCAGGGAGATTCCCAAAGTCCATGAAATGCTTTGAATAGCAACTTTCATAAATCAGCTCCATGTTAATTTTTTTCATTGTGCTGTAAGTCTGAGACCACTTAAGAAGACATTTATGGAAACATGGAAAACATATTGTTTCATTTATGCATGCAACAATGCAAAAACTTTCCCTTTGTTACTGTTCAAAATATTGGCATTCTATTTTCTGTATGCATGTTCTCAGAATTGACTTTCAGAACTATTCTAGAATAAGAAAGACAACATACCATTAACTAAATAAAATTTGATTGCTTACTAATTGATAAGTAAAATATTTCATTGAGTTTTTCTGAAACTAAATATGTGTATACACACACTATATATACATGCATACACACATATATTATATATAGACATATACTATATGTATATATACATATATGTATATCCACACATACATATGTATACATATGTATGTGTGTGTGTGTAGTACTGCAATGAGGGGATTTTGGGGGAAGGTACATATTTTTTTCTTATATTAATTATAAAATGACCAAACTATTAGATATTGCAGGGGTTTGGATGGTGTAAAATAGCCCCTAATATTTTCCATTAAATTTTCACTTACTTTTCTGAACAGTGCTGTCAGAAGCAATGTTTTCACTTACTTAGTGGATTAAATAAAAACCCAAGCAGCACACCTCATTTTGGGTCTTACGTGTGGAAAAACTTTTGTTTATATATTCCATGATGTATTTTCTAACTAGTGAATTTGCATGCTCATATTTATAAGATTTCAGTTTTGAGTGTAGTCATGGTAATACTCTCCTCTCACACTCAGCAGAAATCTCACCTCTCAGGGCTCTCTCTCTCCACCTCTCCAGAAAGTAAGGTTCTATGGCATACGTCACTCTTCCATAGAAAGGGAATCTCTTCATTGGCATGAAGTACACACGGTCTGATGAGGGTCTTGAAAGAAGTTCATGGTTTTGCGTTATTTTCTTTCTATTAGAATTGCATTGTAATACTGCCTTGAGTTTCTAATTTGCAACCCTCAGAAATCTCACTTCCACATGGGCTTTCATGCTAAACCAGAATTTAGTCTCCAATCTCAAATGGCCCAACTGAGATGACACAAAAACTTTTAATTAGAATTTTAATATGTGATCCAAGCCATTTATAGATTATGCACAGAGGTGATCTTCTCTGTGTTTAATAACTGTGTGGAGAACTTAGATAATGTTTAATTTGGTGGAGAGACTATTTTTAACTTTCCTGGAGTCGGGTTACCTGCAATGTTCCCGGAGAGTCTCTTAGAAGTTCTATCAGCGTGAAGTTTATTGTGTGAATGAGTAACTGGCTGTGTCTGCAGCGGGTCCTGGGGGGAGATTATAAACATCGGACTATTCTGCAATATTCTGTAATTCACATTGCTTCTGGGAAACCTAATTTCACATCTCTTAGTTCAAACTATGTGGATGAAAAAAGATAAACACCCAGTGCAGTACCCAGGGAATTAGTCTGCCCCTCGCTACTGTTCATGAGTGGTACCCCTAACCTCATGTGTTTATTCCTTAAAACCCAGCCCATGAAGCAGTGTTTTTTTTTTTTTTTCTTTCAAGAAATAGTTGGCACTTTAGGTTGGACTTATGCTTGACATGAATTGTTTGGCAAATTGGGGACTGAAGTGTAACTGATAAACTTTAGGCTGTATCATAGGCTTTAAAGGAGTTATCGAACAAAAACATCCTAGTAGGGATTCCACCAAAAAAACTTTATTGAGAAAAAACCAATCTTTTCCCCTGCTCATGAAACAACAAAAAAATGTGTACCTTGCACTGGTGCCAGTACTCATTTATACACACACACACACTTTGCAGGACTGTATCCTGTTTTTTATTTACACGGGCACGTGACTCTCATTAATGTTGATAACCCTCTGCACATGCCTCCAAAAATAATGGACCCCAACTGTGAGAACTGTCTGTATTCAAATGTGTTAAGAGCTGAATATTTAAAATCTGTTTGGCACACGAAGCTTGGTTTTTTGAAGACAACAGAAGTTGGAAAGCAAGATCAAAGAATAAAAAAAGAAAGGAAAGCAAAAACACCGTAAAAAATAATGACATCTGGATGGGGCCTCGATAATGTTCTAATTAAATGTACTTACACCTCAGTCTTGTCACGTGCTCAGGAGTGGGAGCTTCAAAGCCCCTTTCCAACTGCAGCCTTAGAGGCAGTCAGGGGAGCCCTGCCTGGGAACAGTTACGTCTGCTGTGATCCAGCTCTGTCCTCTACTTTCTTTCATTGAATGGGCTTCTGCCGTTTTGCTCTTAAAGGTCATGATAAATTACGTTAACCCTATGGCTTACAAAGATATGCATGTTCCTTAGAATGGGCTTGAAAAAAAAATCAGTTGATCCACTTAGATTAAATAGGCTACGAGATCCCTTTGTTTTGTTGCAGGTTAAGGTGAGTTGAATGAGAAACCTCGTGTACATTGTTCCTGTCCAGGTGAAGTCTTTTGACATCCTTTCCCTTCAGGGTGTAATAGTAGCTCTCCCTGAGTACCAAACACTAGGTAGACTTTCGGAAGTCACCTATTCGAGCACTTTTAATTTCAAAAAGAGTTTCCAGAGCCTACCTTAAGTGGACAGAGTTCTAGTTAAATCAGCATGACCTGAATTGTCTTCAAAATGCTGGGGTTTAGGACAAGAGACAGTGTGACCCAAGGAGGGAGCGATATTTTCTAGGTCCTTTTTTTTCATGGAGGTTTGAAAAATCACAGTGAAATCTCTTATTAGGAGTTCAAAACAATAAAACGTACCCTAGATTCCTAGAGGATGTTGGTTAGGGAGTAGATATATATACTGCCTTTCTCATTACCATGAACAGCCATGCGTAGTCAAACCTCTCACGACTGTGTTGAGTGTTTTCCCCCTGGCTCTGTAAAGCGATGTCTGAGTGTAGGTTTTATAACCATTTCATAGACTCTGCAAGACACCTACTATTGCAGAATATGCAGCATTTCTTGGGAAAATGGTAACAACTGATGAAACTGATGTTCTATCTCGAAAAAAAGGCCAACATGCTTGTATATCAAGTCTTTCGGGGCAGTACAAGTCCATCTCGTTTTAACCCAATGAGAAGCTACTTTTTCTTTTCCCCCTTTCTATTGTTTTCCTATTCCCCATCATCTAATAGTGCTAAACAATCAAATGCGAGGCATTTTGCCTTCTTTCACTCCTTACAAGAAAATTATTCAATTAATATGCAAAGATGAAAGTTGGAAACCCACCGTAATCGAGAAAGGTCCAGGAATTTAAAGAACGAAATGTACCCTCTGGATCTCAGGATTCATCGGAGAATGTAGAACAAGTTAGTTTTCTCTGAGCTTTCTTAATTTTGTTTTTTCTGCCCTAGGCATAACTTAAACACTAGCGAGTCTTGGTGGAAGTGAAATGTTTTGGGGGTGCTTGAGAAAGCAGCGGGGTCTACAAAGAGAGGGACCAAAGTGACACCAGCCCCTAGAAAAACGGGGAGGGGGTGGCTTTCTGTGTGGAAAGTATTCAATGTGCCACACCCCTATGCAAAAGACTGGGACTCGTTTGGTTTAGGGGACCCCATTCATGTTTTGAAGTACATATTTTTATATCCAAGATGCTTTGAAAAAACCCAGTTTCTGTCATGCTTTTATAATTGGCTATGCTGTTCATCCTGGATGTCAAGGTTTTCCTTTACTTGCTCAGTCTTCCCCATGTAAGCTGATGCTTTATTTCTTCTGAGGAAAAATAAGATATTTGCATTAAACTTAGCATTTCAATAATAGTAGTGAAAAGTCCCTCTTTGTGAAAGATACAGGATTAGTTCCTACCATGAGCTCATCTGCATCATCTCCATTTATTTCTCCAGGGTGATGAGGAGACCTTTGCATTTGACCAAAAAGCCCTAGTAAATAAGGAGTTAAACTGAAGGCAGGCTCACTGGTTTGCTGAGATCTGTCAGAGTCTGACTGGCTGGCTACATATCTGTCTCTGGAACAATAGGTACCTGTATTCTGCACGGACTGCTGGGCAGCGCTGACACTCTGGAGAAGGTCTGCCTCTGTCTGCGCTTTCCTGGTGAGAATCCCCAATGACAGCTCCACTTCTCAGTGGAGGAGAAAAAAATATCAGTCTATTCCCTTGATGAAGGACAGGGCTTTGATCATTTTTATTCAGGCTTGTCTTGGCCGGAGGTTTTAGGTTCTTAGTCTCAAGTCAGCAGTCTCTCCCTTTTGCTCTCTTTCTCTCTCTCTCCTCTCCCTCTCTCCTCTCTCTCTCATCTCTCTCTCATTCTCTGTCTCTCTTTTACACACACACACACATACACACACACACTCCCTCTCTCTCTCTGACACACAGAGACACACACATGCACATATTCTCTCTCTCTCTCTCTCTCTCTCTCTCTCTCATTTGCCCTCCTAGGTTCTATGCAGGCAGATGAGTGCCACAGCTGTAACTGAGGCACAGAGCAGTAAACACAGTGGAGCCAATTTCCACGATGGCGAGAGGGGACACCGGAGGTGACAACAATGACAAGGACTCAAAGGACCGCCCTTCTGACAAGTTTTAGGTAAGAAAATCTGTCTGCCTTGATTCTTGTATTTTTGCCTCCCTGTGGCTGAGAGCGAGTCTCGGAAGGGAAATATTTTCATGAGGGTATCGTCTCTGCTGCCCCTTGCCTGCAAACCTGTGTTCTCAGGGCTTTGTGTTACTAGAATCCTTGGAGGAGAGGTGTGAGTGGGGCTGGGTGAAAGGGTGAGCTGCTTTTTATGTCTGTCTGGTGACATTTATCATGCTGTTTAAAGTCATATCTGGAAAAAATTCTGTTTGATGATAGTTAGCAATGTTTTGTGCAGCGTAGAGCATATGGCCGTGCAGAATTCAAGCGATGCTCTTTCATTCTTAATTTGTAATTATTTTTACACTCAACTGTACTGAGGTCAGAGAGTTTTAAAAATTAATGAGCTTCCCTATGGAGTTCAAATACTAATGTCTATGTGAGCTGCCACAAAAAGATAAGATTATGCTGCTGTATTTTAAACTTAGACTTAACTGTATTGTTTTGAACATCTCCATCTGAAATATGAGTTGTATATTAGTTTATGGAAGCCTAGGTATTTGAGAATATTAGTCCTTAAAATTTTTTTTAATGACCTGAAGAAATTTTGTGACAATTACACTGTAGAAAATGATTATTTTGTATAGAGACATTGTTAAAACTTAACACACATTATTATTATAATGGAGAATGCCTTGTACTTTCGAGGAAATCACAAAAAATGAATGAGCTACATGCTCAAAAATACCTGCAAATGTGCTTTCATCATAAGTAAGATAATAAAAATCCAGGAGCTATTTAGGGTGAAAAATTGCTGGCACAAACAAAGAAACAAGTGTGCCCATAGATGAGAATTCTTTGTCACAAAAATGAATCCAGGGCATGGATTTAGGAGGTTAAGTGATTTCTACGTTCTTAGTGCCCTTCAAAAGGGGAGAGTCCAGACATTTAAAAATGTGCCCAAAACTTTCATTTCCCACAATTTAAAGACATTGTTTATGTTCCTGATACAACACATTGTTTCAATGAGGGGGATTCAAAAGCAGTCTGAGTATACAGTAATCGGGGCTAAAGATGCTTTTTATCCCTAGTTCCCCATTTACAAGACCCATTCTGAGCTTCCTGTGATATATTGTCATGTAAATACTGTGCAGCCAGGGAAAGCAGTCCTATGGAGATTCAATTTACTTTGAAAGTTGTTCATTATAGAAGGGATGAATGTTATTTATTTGATGTGATTCAAAGGCTGGAAATGACTTTTTCATTGTGGCACCTTTTGTAATGGGTGCAGGGTGATCTAATCTTTTTAATTTTGGCTTTCACACCAGTGGAGATGAATAGAGATCTGAACTCATTTATCGGTTGCTAGGTCCTTCTGGAGCCCCGAGTCCTGTTCTTGGTTGCTATGGCCAGTCTGACCTCAATCTCTATAGTTTTGGGGACTTAAGCAGTTTCTTGTTCTTCATCTTCTTCTCCTTTTTTTTTTTTTTTTTAATGAGGAGCATGTACCTTGATTCGTGTCCAAAATTGTGGCTGGACGTCTTTGTCTGCGAGTGATAAATGGTGCCGAACGATTCAACAGTTCTTACAAGTAAACACCGCTGTCCCACTAAAAATATGTTTTGTTCTGAGTTAATGGTACGGAACAAGGCAGCCTCCACAAACAGCTATCTTTTATTGTGGAGGGGCCTCTGAAACTTGGAGCAAAGTGGAGGAAATTGGCTTTCATTTTCTCGTGCATTAGCATTTTATTTGTGATTCAGCCAACGCGGCTTTAGGTGGATCGGTGGATCCAGGATGAGAGGGTAACCTCCCTTTACTTTCTTTCTAGCTGGGGATGCGTGTGCCCGGATTCTGCCGGGACCCTGAGAAGCCAGGAGGAGTTTCTGCGTTGGGCTTGGTCTTTGGTTCCCCAGTACCAAGAGCTGAGGCACAGACGGGCAGGTGTTCTGTGGCTCTGTTGCCTTCGGTCTCACGCTGGTGGTTTGAGGGAAAGTTCTGTCCAATTGTGGTGACTCCCAGGAATGTTCTGCTGGTGTGCTACTTACGCTTACGCGTCCCAGGACGTCCTTGGATTCTAGAACCTCGATAGAAAGGAATCGTGGCGATTAAGAGGCTGTGAAGGCTGCAGCCGGATTCAGCAGACGAGCCGTTATACATTTCTCCATTCCCTTAAAAACTGCTTATTAGATGCTGCAGGGAGCGTACTCTCTGCTGATAAGATGACGGTGGCAGAGGAGGTGTGAGGAAAGGCATTTATTGCTTAGGAGCACCATCAGCTTCCTTCAGAGGTTGTGGCTTTGTAGTGCAGTTTTTTCTTTTAATAGGACTGTGCTAATGGTTTTTATTCTAAATTGGCCAGCCCTGAGCATCTTCAGGAAAAATGGGTTCCATAAGAAGTGGCATCCTCCTCGGACTGAAAGGTAAAAATTAAACGTTTTTTTTTTAAAGTGTCGTTTTACAAACCATTTCATGTACTTCTTGCCAGTAGCCTTAGAAAACTGCTTTCTAAAGAAAACTGTTTAAAATGTAAACCATTTCATTTCATGTTCAAGGTTTAAGGAAGAGACTGTCTTTGGGAATTTTATTGTTAGTGATTTGCTAAAATTGCCTAGCTTTTATTGACAAATTACAATCAGATATCTTGTTTACTTTTAGTCTTGAAAATAAGCAGACTTTCATATTTTAGAGAAAATGATAATTTGGGGGATCAATAACATAATCTTTATTTATTGTGTGTAGATTTTATTCCTAGAACTGGTCAACGAAAACCAAGATTAGGTTACGTGGAAGGTCTCTTCCACCCTGAAAATTCTTGATAGAGTACCAGTTTTCGGAAAGAACGCATAACAATGCTTTTATTAATATAACCGCATGTATTCAACTACTGTTTGGCCCTTTACCTGCGCAGCAGCAAAAAGTCCCATGCTCTGTAGTACAGGTAATAATTGTGAATGGAAGTAATTTCCAAACAATTGATTTTTGAAGGTATTTTTGTTTGAAAACTGCTTCTTTAATGCTTTAGTAAGACTGGGGTTTTGCAAAGCTCAATTGTGTCTCCTAACCTGGGTGTCTTCAGGTCTTCTTGAAGATAATAAATACTTTATTTAAGTGGTTAATGTCCAAAGAAATATTTAATTCTAGGTATCCGAAGAAGACGAATATTCCCCGGTCTGTGGTATGTATCAAATATGTATATGAATATATTTTCATGTGAAATGTATACATTTAACATGTTTTGCTTCGCTGTTATTTCAAAAGATTTAAGCGAATGTCGGATTGGGCTCAATTTCCTGAAATGATTAAATTCGGTCTCTGAAGAATCTTGGGGAAAGGCCTGTAATGACATTTTGATGACTTTCATTTTAAGGTGTAATAGAAATTGAGTAAAATATTTTAATAGCTATTCTCTAATATCTCATTTCAAATACAATGTTTTTATTGCTCATTCTAGCTTACAATTTTCTGGTGATGATAATGTTGGCTGGTAATTGTTCCTTACATAGAAGTCATTTTATCCTTATGTAAAAGTTATTTCATGAGAGTCTTCATGCGTTTATCTCCACTGAAGCAATTGCATTAAACTTGAGATAAAACAGTATTTCCAGAGTCCTCCTATTTTAATTTAGTACTTCCTTACAAGAATTAGGTGTATCTTAAAAGGATGAATATTAGATATGCTAGTTTGTGGTTTAACAAGGAGAACTAAAGAGGCACACAAATCAAGGAAAGGCTGAGAAAACAGAAGGAATAACTACTATGAGCTGTTACAACATGGGCAGTGCTTTCAGATGCCACGTACTTTTCAAAATTTAAAAATGGCCTGAGAAGTAATGCACATGTATGTAAATATCTAGTTATTATATCCATCTTTATGGAATAGGTAAGTGCAGATATATAAAGGTAACATGATTGCAGCCAATGACACCAGGAAGATTTTTGCACCTCAGTCTCTTCCCGAGCTGTAGACACAGAAGTTAATCACATAGCTTTTAAAGAATCAAATCTTTGGGGAACTAGAGTTGTGACATTAGATCAATTTATGTAAGTCAAAATGAAATCCTTAAATCGCTCTTTCTGTGCAAATTACACAAAGCCATTAACTCACTAGCTGCAATGTTCTAAACTCGCTAATTAGAAAATATTTTATGCAATTTAGCTTGATTGTAGTGAATGTTTAAAGTCAGGATATAATATTATGGCTGAATTAACACACTATCAGTGTGTTAATCACTGATAGTGTGCTAATTCGGCAAATTTTTATAAAAGTAAAATTAAGCTCTAGTATCTGATTCTTTTCCTCTCCTAATATGTTTGCTAAGTTTCCCCAAGTTCACTTTGTTTTTGTAATTAATATTCCCTTCCAAATACTAGTGTGGCGGGACAATTGGTTACTCTCAATTTCTCTCTGGCTCCTGTAATTTTGGTTTTTGTCTTTTCGGTGTGCCGACCTTCTCTCTCACCCAGAAAGTTGTATTGACTTTGAAGCTGTGTGTCTGACCTATTTGTCTGAGTCTGGGGGAAACCCCAAAACTTGTGTCATTAGAAATTGTGTATTAAATGCTGAAAAGTTTGAGTTGGCCTTGGGTTGATATTAGGATATAGAATTGTCTCGGTAATAGCAGGTTACTTGCCTAATTCGATAAAGTCTTGCAGCGGCCTTCGTTTATTTAACACAGAATAGTTTGCCAAGTGGCAAACTCTGGATTTATACTTAGCATCGTCTAGAAAATTAACACAGAGAAAGAACTGTCAGAGGAGGGGATCCCTTTTAGATAGCTAGTGACGAATTAGGTGTATCTCGAAAGGATGAGTAAAATATTTTAATGGCTATTCTCTGATATCTCATTCCAAATACAATGTTTTTATTGCTCATTCTAGCTTACAGTTCTCTGGTGATGCTACTCTAGCATGTTGTCAGGAGGCATGGTAAAGTTTTATCTACTGCTGTTTTGTGTTCTAATCACCTCTGAGATCTGATAGCAGATTTTAATTTGCATGGCCAACGGTCTGATATCTTCGTTTAAACAATGTTGGGGTAACTTAAGAAAATAGAAGTTATGCTAAAGAGCTTAGTTATATGCTCTCGCATTCACTAATAGTTAATTGAAATAGTTAAAATATTGTTCATAATTTTAAATGTGAAATTGTAGTTTGCTTAATGGGGCTTATGATCTATTATTTTTTTAATCAAGAGGTGGCCTGTGTAGACTGGTAATGACCCCGAGTCCTTCTAAAGTTGCTAGACTTTATGATCTTACACCATATAGTGAACAGAAACTTTTTACATCCTTAATAACATCTAAGCCATCATTTATATTCTTAATGTTGTTTGGCATTATTTAAGCACATGTACTTGTGATTCGTAAATCCTTGAATTTCCTATATTTTTCTGACAGTTGAATTCACAGTCCAACTGCAAAGACCAAAATATACCATAAGGCTGGGAGTTTCCTTAGGGAAAGGAAGGCAAGGTAGCGTATCGGGGTCAGGAACATATGGTGTTTCATTAATTACCACAGTCTCAAAGGTTTTAATGCAGTTTACTTCAGGCATTATTGAAGTTTCTGAATTTCCTGAAAATATTGGAAGAATTCGATTTGCTAACTAAATTTGAAACATGGAAATTGAATAAATTATTATAAAGACGTGCTGCCATATACATTTAGAAAAATTCATTCATTCATTCAACAAACATTTATATTAAGTGCCTACCCTGTGCTAGACAGTATTCTTGTGACTCTTAATTTACTAGTCACCATCAATTCAATATTCATTATTGCCTGATTTTGCAGATTATGGAGTCTCACCAGTTATTCAAACATCATCAACTAATCACATCACAATGCATATATTTTTGGAACTTGTATTTCTCTTGTTTATTCGTTTAAATGGCTCTAAATATATTCTAGGAATAAATACCTATTTAAAAATTACACTCGTAAAACAGTCAGAATGCGTTTTATGACGTTATCTTATTGATGTGTATTTAGAAATGTCTAAATTTATCGCCCATTTTCCCTCACTATTCAGGCCCACAATGCAGCAGACACTAAGTTGGTCTTACTGTTTTTATGCTTCCTTCCGATGCTTCTTACACTTCTCATACTTAAGGGACCTCCAATTCTAATTATTAATGTCTAACATTTATTTCCTATATGCCAGGCAATGGGCTAAGCGCTTTACCTTCCTTTTCTAATTCAGTCCTTTCAGTTGCATTATGAGAAAGATAGTACCACTATCCTTACTGGTAGATGAGGAAACTGAGGCTTTAAGAAGTTAAGTAACTCCTTGGAGGGGAGTTACTTAAGCATCTGAGCTACTAAGCATCTGAGATGACTTAATTCCCAGGCCTTTCAGGTCCTATTCATCCTTCTAGTCATTCAAGAAATAGTATCGAGCCCCGGTACTGTCCTAGGCCCATTCAGGGTGTTCAGAATAAAGCAGGGGCTGTAACAGGAAGTCTTTGCCCTTAGACTATGAGCCCACAGCCAAACCTTCATACTTTCAGTATGTTCTTCCTCTTTTGGCATCTAAGTATTCTCCGTAGCCAATAGTATAAACATTTTAAGTTTGAGAACTTCATTGAACTCCTCACTGTTTGGCTTTCGTCTTTTCAACTGCATTATTGCTGATTTCTAAAGAGGAGTTTTCTGTGCTGGGAGGCTGATCTGTTCATTGCCCTCATGAAGATTGTTTTATGTTTCTCTTGCTTTCCCTCAAAATGCTGAGGATGAGCTTCTCTGATCACTGCTGCCCCCGAAAACCTTTGCTGCTGCTTTCTCAAGGCCTCCCATCCTTCAGTGTCTGGGTCAATTCCCAGAGCTCCTACAAAGCCCATTTCAGAAATGAAATCCTAAAATTTTTTCATCTGCATGGATCAGTTGCCCCATGACATTTGCAGCAACGGATGTGATGTCAGGCTAGGTAATGTTCCACCCAGTTCCTGTGTCCCGACTGCTTCAGTGTTTGTAGAGGTGCCTGACTCACATGTTGGCAAAGAGTTCAGGGGACTAACAGTAAAATAAAAGAAGAAAGTAACCAAAGAAAGACTGGAGGGTTTGGAAGCAAGAGCCCCACCGCCTATCACAGTGTCTGGCATAGAGTATTCAGTTAATGTACATTTGAGGCTGAAACAGGAGGACGCTTAGCAGGGGAAAAAACTAATGTTCCTAAATTAATAGATCAGGACTTTGACAGATCTTTAAATATTTATTTAGAATTGGAGATTCTATTAAGGAATAGTTAAACACGATAATCTTTACTTTCAAACATATTTTTGCTTCTTCTGGGAATAAATTGTCATTCATCAATATTAATATATTATATGCAGAATAAACTTTCTGGTTTTCCTAAGTGCAGTTATGTTATGTTTGTATATGTTCTCCGTCACTCTTCTTGTCCATGAGGTAGCTGACTAAATTAGTTTTTATTATTTTATGCCATGCACAATTATTTCTCTACCCCTTTGGACATTGCTCAGTATCATAGAAGTTACTGACCACCCTTTCCCCAAAAAGAGCCATCTTCTAAACCATCATAAAGTTTTATTAGTTAACACTTAATGATGAATTTCTTTCAATAAAAAGGCAATTTAACATTTAAAATCCTAGTGCAAGTCTCTTTTGTTAACAAGCAGCTTTTTTTTTATTAGTTTTACTTATGTTTTTGCTCAATTGTATGCAAGAGTGGGGTCTTGAAATCTCAAGAAAAAAATAGGTTTATATGGATTCTTAAACCCAGTGCTTAAGGTAAAATTAAGGTGGAACTTTTACTTCATAGGAAAATCTAGGTGAATATTTCGTAAAGCAACGACTACATGTGACCTCTGCTATAGAGCTATTTTATTGGCTGTGAGGACCATGACTTGTGTACATAGATATAAACATAGGACTTACATGAAGAAGCTACTACCAATATTTCATATATATGCAACATGCACTAGTTTTCCTGAGTGAAGTGAACTAGAAAGTTCACACCCTAAAACAGTGAATGTAGCCTGTGTGCACTCATTTATATGAGAGTATTCTGCGGAAGTAGCCCCATCCTGTGGGAATTTCTACCTGCTAGTTGTGGTAAGTGGGGGTGAAGCCTTGGCTCAGAGGCTTAGCGCCATCTTCTACTTTTAAGAAACAAGCCATATTTCTGCAGTCTGTATTTTAATAGTAGCAGTCGAACTGTCCATGAGAGCTCCAAAACGGAAACTGTGCCCCAAACGCTTATTGCATGCTGTGTTGATGTCAGTAAAACACGGAGGATGAGCTTGTATCCCCTTTAACCCTAACTTTCTATGGCCCTTTCACTTTGACACTAATTTCAGCCATGAACCTTGGCACTTAGCCACAGTGTGTAATTGTTGGTGTCTCACTGCCACCTGGGTGCACAATGGAGAACAATATTTAGCCCCTGCGATTTGCCATAAGAGCACACCACATGCAGTTGGAAAGGGAAATGTTTAATCAGCCAGGTTCTCCACACAGTTCCAATCAGTTGGGTCGGTTGAAGATTTCATTTTCTCTGGATTAACTGGTTGTTTGGTCACTGTGAAGATAAAACCTTTGGCTCCCTCTCGAATTCATATCAGCAAATTTGGGGATATTGCATATCAATTTGAATCTGGAAACAGAAAACATGTTTGAAAATATGCTAAGGGAATAACCCATTTTGGTCAAAAGGTTTTTTTTTTTCTTTTTTAAAGTTCCTTAAGTCCTCTGTTTTGCTGGTTGGCTGTGGACTTAGTATGTAAATGGCAACAAGTGATAACACGAATAACATCATTCCATTTTTGGTATGTTGTATGATGATGCTGTTGATCTTTAGAAGAAATTCCATGTGGTGACATTTACAAAACTAGTTTCACGTGAGCAGCTTTTAATTAAAAAAAAAGAGAGAGAATAGTATATCTTTCAAGTGACAAGCAAGTCACCTAGGGGGTGTATACTCATTGTGCATAATGGGAATGTGAAATGTACCTTGCCTCCTACCAGATATGCTTATATTCAGTTCAGGGAAATCGTTTTAAAAAGTATGAACATGGTATAAGAATAGGACAATCTGTATAAACAAGCAACGTATCATCTTAAAGACCAAGATCTATTTTTTTAAAGCCCGCAGCTTTCAAAGTGCTAGAAAGATTTGAATTCAGGGTTTTGTCTTCATGTTCCTTTCATCCTGGTAATCCAGCACAGTACAGTCCACTTCAGTTCACCCAGTTACTCATTGGCTTTCCAAGATTTACCATCATTTTAACCTCCCCCAGTCAGTTATCTCTTTGATGGTATTATTTTATTTCATTTTATTTTTGGTTGGGTAAACATAATAGGAAATTTGGGGACATATGGCAAAGAATGTCTAGCTCCTTACCACAAAACAAAAAATTTAAAAAGTTCAGAATTTCTATGTGGTTTGGGACATTCCAAGTTGGGTACAAATTTGTATAGACTGTGATTTTTTTTAACTAAAGTGGTATCTCTTTTAGTCAAAAAATCATGATTATTATCATAAATTTGAGAATACTTCAAATCATTTATTTACTCAGTTATTCAACTGGCTTTTCTCCCTTCATCATCTTGTCTGGCCGGTGTTGCCCAAGTCATTGTGGCAGATTTTATAAAAGGAGAAAATAGGATCTTTCCCTTATTGACTACGGGGTAATTGGAGAGAAAAACAACTCTAAAGAACATATTGGATAATGTAATAAAATTACTCTTAGCAATCATACTTCAGTACTGTGAAGGGAGAAGCTATTTCCTCACAGGTAGAAAGCAGTATTAACAATCAAATAGAGGTTCTTGGCTCAGAATATTGTTTCAGATTATTTGTTGTGAGAACAATAATGAGAACATTCAGAATAAAGACCAATTCTTGAAAATGGATTTTACAGTTTTCAATTGATTTCATCAGCAGAACAAAGACTTTCATTTCATGAGGACTTAAAAATAACTGGTGCCACATGATTACTGATTAATTCAGTGAAATTTACAAATACTTTATTGATGGTTTATAATCTAATATGCGCTTGTGGGGGCTGGAGTTTACCATTGCCTTAATTGTACTTCATGATTTTTCTCCCAAAATTTGGAGACAAATGTAAATTTAAATGCTTTTTGAAATCCTTCAACTTCCTCGTTATCTTGAGGTGCTCAGTGAACACATTCTACATAGTGGAAACCTTTTCAAAGCTGTCTTTAACAACATCTCGGGATGTGTAAAGCCCTGCCCATGGCTTCACTCTGGGGCAGAAATATTCCACCAGTCACCCACGTTGATAAAAACACTGTTCCAAATAAAACCTAACATTAAGCAAAGAGCTTTGGGATTAGTTCAAGTTTTAGTCTCTATCTCCAATGTAAAGTTTTAGGATTCTAAGGAAAAACAACAACTTGGAATGCACATTACCATTTTTAAAGCCAAATATTTGCCATGCAAAATAAATTTAAAACTTGACTTAAAGCTTTTGCCTTTCGTTACATTGAGGTTTGTATGCTGAAAAGCCCAGTAATCATTTAATTATTGTCTTGTTTTATCTTGTGGACTTTATATTTTGTAGGTATAGAAAGAAGAGCGTTGGCCATTTCTTGGCCATTTTCTGCCTTCTTTCCTTAGGGGAGGGAAGAATTAGATAGAAAAATCCACACTCCATTCTTACCTATGTACTTCTCCTGTGGACAGTGTGTGTCATCCACTAAGCAAGGAAGGACGGATATTCTGTTATCAAGGGTTTGGAGGAGGGAGTAGCAAATAACTAATCCTCCCATGTATCCTATTAGGTGAGTGGACTTGTACTAGATACGTCATGGGGAGAATCAGGTGAAAAAATACATAATGAGTCCCACTTTGAAAATAGATAGCATTTTCTCTAGAATGTGGAAGCACTTAATTCGTGGTGTCCTTGGGAAGCAGAGCTCACCATACACCTGTCTAACCAGATGGAAGCAAAGACACTATACACCTTCTACCTGTGACTTGTGAACACCGTTGGTTGCCCCCAGTAAGGAACTCCTCTCACTGCTGCCTGCTCTGAGCTGCATTTCATTTCCATAGCCATTTGCCGTAGGCACTTTTGAACTCCATGCAGTGTGACAGGTATGGTTGAGAAATTCTTCAATGGGATCTCTCCCTACCCCACCTCCCCACAGTGGGTGATTTAGAAAATGAAGACTAGAGACTTAGAGACATTGTGTCTAGCCCATTTCTAAAACTACACATTTAGGCTCACATCATTTGAAGCAAAATGGAAAAAAAATGAATGGAGCAGGCCAAGGTATTCTACATTGGAGAATATGGCAATTGGTCAAATTTATGACTCAGAAAAGATACCAGAAAATATTTAGAAGAAAAGAAATCAAGTTTTTGTTGAATGACAGATTCACCTATTCTCAGATTCACTTTCACTTGCTAGATCATGATGCCCATTGTCTTCTTCAGATCTAATTTCAGTGCCACTCCTCTGAGAGTAGATATGTTTTTAGCGCGGGCACCCTACCCTCGTGCCTTCTTTCAGGGCTTGACACACTTCTTTGGTACATCTCTAGCATGCTCATTCATAATAATTTAACTTTGGTATGATTTGCTCATTGTCATCCAGATCTTTCCCCCCAAGAAGTAGCCAAGATAATTTGATTAATGGTGCTTCTAGTGGCAAACGCAATTTCTTAGTGTTTTGTCTTGAAATACTTACACATGAAATAGAAGTTATACACGACATCAGTGTCCAGAAGCAGAGAGCCGGGTTTTATGCCCCTATGGTAAATTCATATCTTGTCAGTAATCAATGAGTGTCAGCTTTTCAGGTTTATGTTCATATGTTCATATTTTTAGATTAGATTAACTGGTCATGGTTTCAGTGAATTTTACATTTGAGTTTAACGCCCTGGCATTGAAAGGCCTTGGATGAGTTTTGAAAGCCTAATATTTCAGCACACACTTTGCAGAAAGTTCGTAAGATACAGACATCCTTCAATAAGCACTGGGAAGGTGTTTGGAGAATCTTCTCAGCTGATGTCTCCTTTTCTGAGCCACTTTGGCTAGGAGTTCAGCAGCAGCCTTTGAGGCCAGAAGGGTGCAGTCTCCGGAATCAAACTAAATTGGATTCCAATCTCAGAACTTCTATTATGTTGGACCAATTGTTTAGAATCTTTGAAACAGTTTCTTCTTCTGTAAAATAAGGACTATAATACTCACGTTCTTAAGATTTTTGGCTATTTCCCACATCAGGTACCATACCCACATGAACTATAAGGCAAGTACTATTATTATCCATGGCTTACAAATTATCACACTGAGACTTGGAGAGGTTAAAAAAAAAAACCACCCAAAGCTCAAGTAGTTCTTAAGTAGTGAGCTGCTTGTTGGGTCTTTTCTTTCCATAGAATTTATTTTTAGAAAAAAATTGTAGGATTGAAAGGTATGTATATAATACATTTAGTTAGTTTCCAAAAGGTCATTCAGTTTTAAGCCCTTGACTATGAGAAGTAGTAAAGCTACAATTTATAGTTCACCATGTTACTGCATCACAAACTGATGCTGTCTGAGACTTTGTAAGTGGGCTTGGAGAGCCATATGCTATGAGAGCTGCTTTATGCTTTTCTTCTTGAAGATGGTGATGGTACTCTCATCTTGATGAGCGCAACTCCTTTTCAGCAAAGATTCTGATAAATGGCTGTTGCATGAAGTTCAATGCTAGTCTCCAAGGCAATTGTTATGCTTTAGATGAAAAGTGGACACCATTTCCAGAAGAGCTTGACAGTCCCAGGGAGGAGTTTTATAGCCTTAAAGAATTGTATATTTGTGATTGGTGTGACTCTCAATAGAGGGGAAAAAACTGAGATTGACTAGAAATTTAAAACTTTTATTCTAGTCTAGCTGCACCTGTTGCCTGTTTCCATTTGCTGATTTCAGGGTCATCTCCTGCTTCATCCTCAGGCTCTTGAAGTCTGTCAGATGCCCAAAGCAGGTATAGAAACACCAAAATAGCACAGTCCCTTTGGTTAAGCATAACATGCCAGTTTTCTTTTCTTGCTTTTGTGTGCTCTCTGGAGCTCACCCATGCATGATGTTCCAGTTGACTTCAAAGGCAAGTCTATGGTTGGATTAGCTCCACAGGACAGGGAGCAAGGTAAGAGACAGGCTTAGTGCATTCAAGGCCCACTGGGGAGCAGGTAGAGCCAAGCTCTGTGGTTACCAAGACGACGTGTTCATTTATGTCCTCACGGAAGAACAGGTGAATTTGCATAATTCCTTTTACTTTATTGTCACTATTAAAATCATTTTAAAATATGACTAAACAGTACTTTAAAAGGTTGCCTTATAGCTGCACTTGGGGAGTTTAAAGTCTAATAAAGATGATACAGATATAATGGGTTTGGAGTGAGAAAATACCACTAAAGTCAGGGAAGCGTAAAACATGCAAGTCGTAAGATAATTGTAGGTGTTAAAAGAAGGGATGGCTTAAAGAAAGTGTGTGCTTGAGAAGTTGCAGTTAGATGTCTTCGTTTTCCCAATCTTTCCAGCAAAGGTAGACTTCTCACAGAAGCAAGAGTTAGGCATTGCAGAAGGAAGGAAATGAGAAGACTGGCTTGAGTTAAAGACATCAGGACAGACTTAGGTTGCACTTTGGGAGAAGGCTTAGAAATGAAAGCAGAGTGGTTGGATGATGTGGGCATTAAGATGACTCAGCAGAAAAGAATGTGGAAGACCGGAGAAGGTTAAGAGACAAAGCAGACAGGGCAGGGTGCGGGGTTCCCCATGGACTGGGAAGCTAGGAGAGTCTACAATACAAAACATCGCCATGAAGACCTAAGGAAGAGGTGGAAGTAATGAGGTCCATGGAAAAGCAAGGAAACACCCTTGGTAGTTCTGCTGGGCATTGGCAATAGGCTTAGTTATGAAGTCTGGAAGCCATATGAAGGCAGATAAAGAGTCTCAAGTTTTCAGCAATCAGAGGACCAAGATAAAAGAGGTCACAATAATTCAGGCGAGCAATTGCCAGATCCTGGACTGAGACAGTAGATGTGATGTTAAAACAAGAGGGGGTACATTTAGTAGTTGTGAAGGAAATAATCAAACAAGGTAACATCAGTGAAATCCAACACCATAGAAAGAGGGTTCAGAAACAGTAAAGGATAGAGAGGAATTACAAGTCATTTTAAGGTTTTGCTCCTTTGAGAGAGAAATCACAGATGAAGCAAGACTGAGTGAGGATATAGAGCAAATCCTAGAAAGAGAAACAAACATACTGATGGCATATTTATTTTTTCTTCTGCCTCTGGACTGAAGAAGAAAGAGAATAAGACTATTTCTTTGCACTTTGACTTATTTCATTTCTCTCTGGGATCACAAAATATATGCTAAAGTTATATGCTTCCTAGAGCACTTTTTGGTGTCCTTGCTCCTACACACCCAAATTCTTTGAGGTCATCCCATTTGGTGCTGTCAGGAGACATGACAGAGAGAACAGCTGTCTGTGTGGTACCCAAAGGCACAGACTTCATATTATTGAACCTCAGACTGAATCCCGACTGTGGTTATGTTTGAGTGAATAGAACAGAAACAGGAAAGAATCATTGGTCTCCAGAAATTGTCAAGCTGACTTTGCTTTTGGACACACAGGCGTATGCACTGAGGCCATAACAGTCTTTGATTTATGTCATCAAACACTTGGTACTGGACTTGGAAAGGGAAGAAAAATAGTGTGATTCAAATGAGTTTTTCATTTGAAAAGACCAAAGACTGTGTACAGCTATCTTTTCTAATTATTACCAGTGGGCATTTTCCTCTTAAGATAAATGCCATAATTTTATGACCTTGGAACTGCTCAACATCTATAAAACATAGTTTAAAATAATTTCCTAAATCTTAGAAATAGGACTTTTAGTCTTATTCTTCTTTTAGCTGTAAGTTCTGAAAGAGGAAACCGTCCAGAGGAAGCACCTCATTTTTTAGTTAAAATGAAGGCTGAACTTGGAGAAAGGACTTAGTTTAAGGTCACAGGTCTAGGTAGTAACAGAGCCAGGAAAATCTTAAATCTATTCGCTTACAGAATGAGCCTCTTTTAAATATGCTGTGCTGTTTCTTTCTAGTGTAGGAGGTTATAAACTACAGAAAACTAACTGCACATCTAATTGCTATCCACCAATAAATCATATCTCATGTTCGATGTCTTATAATGTGCCTGTGCATCTATCGTAAAAGCATTATTGTAAAATGAAGTATAACCACTCTGGTAATGACAGACAGGGCTTAAATAGGAGTTCAAAAGATTTTTAAAAGACAATAATTATTTAAGGAAAAGAATTATCTTTTTTTCCTGATTCCACAGGAGATAGATATAACAAGAAAATTATGAATCCAAGTCCATTTTGTTCCAAGTGTGCTTGCTAAAGACCCCACCATCCTAGGACAAGGGCGAAGTGCCCAGAAAGTTTCTCAGGTATAAATGTGTCAGGGGAACAGAAAGGATGAACAGAAGAGGAGAGGGAGGGGAAGTGGAGCAGATGCTGACGGAGCCACAGAGGAGTGGCCTGGGTTGGCACTCAGGCACAGATGGTCATCTGTTCAGGCATCCCCAAAATTTGATCTATGTGCACTTTGTACATTTCCTTGTCCCCACTTTACAATTCCTAGCACCTGGCACTTGTTTGCACTTCACAGCTGAACTATGGTTCTTGAATTGCTAAATCCAGTGAAGTTTTGGGGCCTTCCCTGGATCTGTCTGCACATTTGGCCCAGTGTTCACTCCTCCTTTGTTCAAGTTCTGTGCTCCTGATTTCCATGGCCCCATGTTCACCAGATCATCCTCTAATCCTTCTTTTTCTGTCTGTTTCATTGCTTTCTCTTCTTCCTCCTCCCCAGGTTCATCCTCAGCCCACTGCTCTCCTGACCCTTACACTCTCCTTCTGCACATTCCTCTATTGTCATGATTACAATTACTCATACATTTTATAGGTATGCCCTGGCTGGTGTAGCTCAGTGGATTGAGCACGGGCCTGTGAAGCAAAGGGTTGCCGGTTCGATTCCCAGTCAGGGCACATGCCTGGGGTGTGGACCAAGTCCCCAGTGGGGGACATGTGAGAGGCAACCACACATTGATGTTTCTCTCCCACTCCTTCTCCTTCCCTTCCCCTCTTTTAAAAAATAAATAAATATTTTTAAAAAAATTTATAGGTAGAACAAACCCCCTTCCTGCAATTCAGACTCAACCGTCCAACTGCCTGCCATGTCTGTTGAGCACCTGTCAACCCAATATGCGTCACTGACCTCCACATTGTTCCCCTTCACCTGGCTTCTCCATCGGTGCCCTCAATGAGTATATTGATTTGTGAAACTGCTGTCCACTCATTCATCCAAATGATAAACCCAAAGGTCATATTTAGCTCCTCTTTTCCCATTTTCGTTGTTTTCCCTATCAAACCCATCACCATACCTGCTAAACTTCCATCCTAAATACTTCTTGAAACCATCTGTAATGACCGTCATTACTACCACTGTTACAGGTCAGTGCTGCTGCCACTGCTGCAATTTATCTCTTACTTGGGCATCTGCACCATCAAAATGCTTTCTTTTATCAGCTGTGTCACTGTACATCCGATGCAAGGTAAACCCGCCTTGCAAGCTTAAAACCTTCTCATGTTTCCCCATCCTGCTGGATAAAGTCTAAAATAGGCCCAACTTAAATTCTAGCCTTAAATATGCTACTCCCTGCTCCTCTCTGATCATATCTCTAACAATTCCCTGTTTTAAACTGTGTTTTCCAGCAACACACGACAGCTGGGAATTCCACATGTAAACTATCACTTATTTGCTTTTACATCTCCTTTTCCTCTAAGTCACTTCTCACTTCTCTTCCCTGGCCCAGTGCCAGTCTTTCTTTTGTCAGTCAACATAAGTGTGTCACCTCCTCCAAAATCCTTTCCTTCATATGTCCTGTCACCCTCCATTCTAGCTACATGGGTATCTTTATCAAGCCCTTTGCATATTCCAGCCTTTGCATTAACTATATTATTTTCTAATTTGTATTTTTATGAGCTACACAGTCCATTGACAACTTGTTAGCAACTTATTTCCTTCAATTAAATTTAGATGTCTTTGGATGAGAATTTGATACAGAACAGAAAAAAATCTTTGTCAGTTTCACTGCTGACAATTGAGTCAGGAAATTGCTCATTTAAGGATACAGATAAATGAACAAATAAATGGATGGATGGATGGGTGGGTGGATAGATAGATAGATAGATAGATAGATAGATAGATAGATAGATAAATCCTGATGTGTGTATATATTTTGCCTTTGACTTTAATATAATTCACCTCTCATTTCTTTCAACAGTAGCTGAATCACAAATATACAAGTGTTTTTATTTTACTTTCTCCCCTAACATTCATACTTTATATTTACCCCTAAAAGAAGCTCAAATTCAATAAAGACTAAGTTATTACACAGAACACCACAATTAGTTTAGAAGTTTCATAAGAATCTCTTTTTTTCAGTCTTCTTACTATTTTATGACATTGCCTCTCTGTGATTTTATGAACACTTAAAGGTATATTTTTATGACATATATTCAAACACATGCTAAAACATGGATTTTCCAGGGTGTCCAGTTACCATGCTAGAGAAAAGATTTTAAATTTTATTTATCTACATTTCATATAAAGGGGGTAGCAAAAGTAGGTTTACAGTCATGAGTATGCAAAACAGTTTATTGTTATGTTATTTATTAATTATTGTATTATCTTCCATATGAGCAACTGTAAACCTACTTTGGTTTACAGGGTAAACCCCACCCTGTATATAGCTTTCATGCAAAAAAGTAGCAAAAATACTACAAATGCTATTCTTTCAGGAAGAAGAGTGAGCTTTATTTTTTGTTAATGAAAAGCCAAACAATAGCCCTGGCTGGTGTGGCTCAGCAAGATTGAGCACCGGCCTGTGAACCGAAGGGTCGCTGGTTCAATTCCCAGTCAGGGCACATACCTGGGTTGTGACCCAAGCTGTGCTCCCAGAAGGGGGTGCATGAGAAGCAACCACAGATTGATGTTTCTCTCCTTCTTTTTCTCCTTCCCTTCCTTTCTCTCTAAAAGTAAATAAATAAATAAATAACATTTTTTAAAGAAGTTGTACAAAAGCCAAACAAGCCCAGCCAATTTGCCAGGCATATTTACATTGGAACATCTTTGCCTTGACCAGTGTGGCTCAGTTGGTTGGGCATCATCCTACAAAGTGAAAGGTCACTGATTCGATTCTTGGCCAAAGACACATGCCTACTAGACACATGCCTTACTAGACACATGCCTGGGTTGCACATTTAGTCTCTGGATGGGGCACATGCAAGAGGCAACTGATCAATGATTCTCTCTCTCATCGATGCTTCTCTCCCTCTCTTTTTCTTTCCTTTCCCTTCTCTCCAAAATTAACTAAATAAAATCTTTAAATTTGGGCATCTTTGGCAGTAAGCTATGTAGTATCTCCAAATGCGCAAATATTTTCCAAAAGCTTAGCTTAAGCAATTGTTTTTGGCCAGATTCTTTTCAGGATAAAGTTGGGATTTGAGAAATTGGGGCAGTTCTCACAACAGTATAAACATTTCCAAAGACTGGTTAAATAAGCTCCACTATGATTCCAATCAGTCATCTCAAGTCTTTCTGCTCCCACCATACTCACTACAATTTTAGCACTTGGCCCATGTGTGTGGGAATGCAGTGGGAAACTTCAGATTTAAAAACTCTGCTCGTAGAGTTACTTCATTGCTAATTCATATTCCCGCTACCTGTGTTTTATTTGTTCACTATCACTTTTTTGTTCTTCTTCGAATCAGAGATGAAACAAACACACATTCCCCAAGAAATCACTCTTAGACAAATAGGTTCATTCCATTTCTCCAGTATACTGTCCAGTTTTGATTAATATATTTTCCATTGTGTCTAGTAACCTCTTCTAGTGTGGCTCAAAAGCTTGACTATGTTCTAGTAAAACTTTACACAAATAAGTGGCAGGCTGAATTTGGTCCACTCATCAGAGTTTGCCTTCTTCATGTAACTCTTCTATTTTGACTTTTAAAGCTGTGAACATAAAGGTCAATGCTTCTACAAATAGTAACATTTTAGGTTATATCAAAACAATGAAATCTTCAGGGTTAGGAAAGACTAATAACTTATAAGATCTTTTCCATTTTTGAAGTTAATGCTTGCACAATTGTAAGTTTCTTGAGGGAAGTGAGCAGATCATAATTTATCTTATGCTCTCACCACGACCAAAGTGCCTGGTTCATGGTGGAGGCATAGTTGTGAACTAATGAATGTGTGATTAGGACCCTGTATGCCAACCGATAAAGTTAAGTTGATTACATTGTAGACAAAATATCAGACCCAGTTTTTAAGACTTTTTAAGTTCTCTGTGCTCTGTTATTTCAAAAGATTCTAGATTAGCCACACTGATGTTGGGATAAAGATGGGCACCGGTGATAGATACTAGGGATCTGGTGTGTGCTCCCACCTGAGCCCATGTTCTGAAATGGATGCTTGTGGGGGTTTTATATGATAAACACATACAGGTGGGTTTTTAATATGTAGGGTATGATTTTTTTCTCCAGTGGTTTAGATCTGTTCCGTTAAAACCAAGAAGAATAACCCTTTTAGCTGTGAATGTGGGCTGAGGGGCAGAATGGATTTACTAATATTTTCGACTCCTCAGATTTGAGGTTATTATGGGCATCATGTCCTGTGTGAAGCTTTGGACATTCTTGTGACAGGTAGGTGGCTACATGCCAGAAAAGGTGTTCTCTACATCAATGCAAATTATGCTGCAGACTATGTGACCAACATAGATAATCACAGACTCGATGATGAAAGACCTGTAATTACATTCAACCGTCCTTAAGTATAGGTGCCATAACTTGTACTTCTTGTTTCTTTAAAAATTAATTATGAGAGTAGTAGTAATCATGCTGCAATTTAAAAACTTCAGATTTAAAATGTTAACAATTAACACCGAAACAATTCCCTTTCCTCTTTCTGCTCCTCCCTCCCCAAGACTACTTCCCTTCCCATATACAGCATCTATTAACAGATTAATCTTTGTCTTTACACTTTTTCTGTACATACGTTTATCTATGTGTGTGAAGCCTAACTGGGAAAATATCTATAGATATAAGTAGAGGTATAGATATGGATATCAGCGATATTGATAAAGATCATTCCACGCCAGAGATGCAAATCTCCCTCATTCATTGATGGTGCTACCTGTTACACAGCCACTTGATGCTTTTCTTCCCTCCTCCGTTAAGCATTGTGCTGTATTTATAGCAAAACACAGGCAAAACGTGTTTGTAGTAGTTTGTGAAGGAGACGAAAACAGCCCTTCTCCTGGTGGGGAAAGTAATATTTTCTCTTATTAATCTAGTTTTACTGTTAGTTGGTTCACAAATGGTTGTTGATAACCTTGTCGAGTTTTGCCAGCACTCTGCCAAATGTGTCCTTGGTTCTTACTCTGCATAGTTTTGGTATTACTGTGCATTTATAATTATAAAACCACGAGGGCCCATGCCTAGAAATACACGTATACGGATTTATTTCAAGGAGACCATTCAGATGCCCAAGCTCAGAGTGGAGAGCATTATGACACATATCTGCCTTTCGTGGCAATGGCATCCTAACAGATCACATTTTCAGATGCTGAGCTTTCAGAATATCCTTCCATTCTACAACAATTGCCACACACTTTTAGCCATATTATTAAAAAAAGCATCTTTAACCTTCTATGTGCAGAAACCTTTACACCTTACTATTCAGAGATAGCTATTTTAAAAATTTCCGAATTCACTTGCAGCTCTATTCTCTGCAAGATCTACCCATCTATTCCAACTGTGTCAGACTGACAAAACAGAAGAAAACAAGAATAGACTCTGTATGTCACTCAGGTTGGCGGGGAGAGAAGCTGAGGAAGCAAGAACTGGAAGATGGAGGAAAAAATGTCCTATCATTTGAAAAAGAATCCTTCTCTTTCAAGCTATATATAACTTATCCATTGCAAATTGAGTAAGACTATTAATAGTAATCATTATAATAACACCTTACATTCGTCTAGTGTCTAGTGTTCCTCAAATTTTAATTCATTTCATCTTCATGACAGTTCCATCAATTAGTCAGGACAGAGCCTATTATTTCCTCCCTACTTCCCACCTCTGCAGGTACTTCCTGCTGCTCTGTCTAAACCTGGTGATCAGATTTGGAGAAGTAAAACTCCCAGCCTTGAATATCCCCCACAAGTCATTGTGTTTGGGCAGCATACCTGGTGAGATGTTAGAATGAGGGGATTTCTGCTGTGGCTAACATGCCCTCGGGGGAATGCGAATCAACGGAAAGAGCAGGTCAGACAACTTAGAATTACTGAGGTGATGCTACTTTCTTGAAATAGAGACATGTGACAGTATTAAAAGTGCATAGCATGGATTAATTCCTTAAATTTATTCTTAATTATATCACAGAGTCATTTGGATTCCATTCATTTCCCTGGTAAATTAGCCACTGATAATCATAATTATGACCCTTAGGTGCGATAAGACAATGAAATGCCTCCTGAATTATTACGAAGTGTTCATTTATGTCTACTCTGTATGTTAATTATATATGCAGGTGGCCAATTTTCAAGAAGGGTTCATTTATGTCTACTTGTATGTTAATCATATATAATAAGATTAAATTTTAGTAGTGGTAATATTTCTCTAGAAGAAAGCTCCTGTTCCAGGTGCTGAATAAATATGATTATATTTTACACAGATTTCCCCCCTACATTTCTGTTTGGTGTCCATGGTCTTGACTTATTTGTTCATTACTCACAGGTCATCACTTGAAAAGATAATAATGCTGAGCATTTGTATCATGCTTTATTGTGAATCAACACTTTCACTGTCATACACATTACCCAAATTACTATATAAGCCTCCAATGGTATTGTTACCAACGTTTTGTAAAATAAACCTCAGGGAGCATAAGTGGTTTGCTTGAAGCCACGTGGCTAGTAAGTGGTGGAGGAGAAACCCAATTCCATCTGTCCAAGTCAAGAACTTTTTCTACCCAACTGCAGCCATCTCAGAGACTTGTTCCCCAGACCTTGCGTCAGGAGGCACGAGCTGCCATGGGCCTCTCCACTTGAAAGGCCGTCTGGCTGAGTGTCTTCCTAGCACCAGTCAGTGGAGCTAGCACCAACCTACAATTTGGAGATTCCGAAAATGTGTTGTAGGCCGGATTACGGGTGAAAAGGGATAACGTCCCCAGTATTAGATTGTGTTCCATCCACCTGAAGAGGTACATTGAATACGTCATTTTATAGAGAGACAACTTTATTTTTCCTACAATATGCCCAAGGTTGTAAAAGAGCAGGACCCTTTGTGATGGCTCTGTAGTGTATATGAGAAAAGTATGCTTTGAAAGGAAGTATAGGTGTGGATATTCTCCACTCACCATGGCTACAGAACAGATTTTCTGCCTTTGATGAAAAGAACAGGCAGTGCCTATTCCGAGGAGAGGATGTGAAGTAAAAGAGAGCTCTGGATGCAAGGTTTTATCATCACCTCACATTTCTCTTTATTCCATTCTAATCAGAACCCTGTTATTAAACAAGCTGCCCTGCTATTAATAAGTAATGCAGAAAAGTCACTGCCTTGAATATGCTCATACGAAAAAGGGCACAAGAAGGTGAGGGACACCTCTAAGGAAGAAGGGCCTTTGCCAGTAATCATTATCTGTAAGGAACAAACAGTGCCCAGGAAGTCGGGCTGGACTCACAAAAATAGAAACCCAAAACATTAGGGCAGGCCTCTGCTTGTTAATGAAATATTGCCAATGCTGAATACTAATTTCCAATGAGAATAATGCTGTAACAAAGCCACCCTGCCCTCATCCATTCTGGAATACTAAAGAGAAATGTTTTCTGTATTTATTAAGCTCCTTATAATTATTTCTGACATGTCAAATATACTGGGGATAGAGAGAATAGTAGAAGATTGGGGGAAGACTTGACATCGCATTTTTTAATGCGATGTCAAGTCTTCAAAGAACTGAACGCGAGGCACCATGCTTTAAGTATGACATTGCCATTTAATAAACCAACAGAGAAAATATTGAAAGGAATTCTGTCAACATTCTGGGACTAGTGTAATTTTGAACAATCAGGCATACTGGCAAGATCAAGCTTGGGGTCATGCTGTAGGACTTGTACTTCTGTGAAATGATAAAACTTGCGAACAACGGGGAATGAGAAATCTGTAATGATGGAAAGGAGGTAGGGATGTGGGAAGCTAGACCTTCTAGTTCTGACCCCTCTGACGTTACTGGTATGCAAATGGTTTCATTATGTCAAAATAGCAGAGGTGAAGCCATCAAGATTTGCTAAAAACTTTCAGTTTTACCCCAGAAAAAGATAAGTTTGGCATTTGGAACAGCTGAGAGTGTATCTGAAGCGTTGTCTCATTAAAATTTATGATCGGAATTAATTCACATTTATTTCATCAAGGACCAAGTCACTTGGGTTGAACTGTGTGGG
>PVKM010011604.1:0-32962 GCA_004027735.1 Carollia perspicillata
TTTTTTATTGTTGTTCTCTCACAGTTGTCCCAATTCTTCCCCCATTGCTCTCTCTTGCCCCGCACACCCTGCCCCCACAGTCAGTCCCCACCCTATTGTCCATGTCCATAGGCCATTTAAACATTGACATTTAAAACAATTTGTGTCATTTTTAAAGAAATAATATTTTCAATGTGCTTATACAAATGTCCATATACATCTTAGTTCAAAAACTTGTATGTCACTTCTATTTGTATGTATAATTCTTCTTTCCTGTATTTCAGCTGTAAATCCTTTTAGGTTCTTAAAACACAAAGAGTGCCTACTGAAACCTAATGAGATTGTCATTTTAAGTTCTAATGACAAAGAGATCAATATAGCTCATTTCATAAGTTAAATGAGCTCGTTTTATGTAAGAGTACAATGAAGCTCAATTATTGTTAAAAAAAGATCTCTATTAGACAATGTGTTAGATCGGTAGGCAAGAAGCCTGATGCTTCCACACAACTAGTGGATTCAAGTGAATTTTCATGTGCCTGTTTTGATAGGTTGGGACCTGATGTAATGGAGCATCTCAGACATTAGACACTGATGAGGGGCTTATGGAATAATAAAGAGTGATTATAGGGTACATCTCTTAATGTCTACCAGGCCAATGTGAACTCAGTGGTTTACTGGTTAACTCAGAGGAGTAAAGGTTTACTATTTATATTATTTTGGTATAAATATATCCCTTCAGAAAACAACATTGGAAATTGTATACTCTGGATCCCTTAGGAGTCAGACTACCTCAGGAACTGTTTGGAATATAAACAGAGGGAGTTGGTTGGAATGATTGGCGGCAGGGGTGGGGGGGTAGGAACTATGTTATGTGAGTAAAGGTTAAGAGGTGGAAATAAACCAAAACAAAAATTAATGGCTAATAAAGACAGCCATATATTTAAAGTCATAGCTCACTGAAAAGGCATATGGCCTAGTGGGAAAAGTGCAATAATTACTTGAGGGCAAATGTTACTTCACTTAGTGAAGGAGCTAGAACTGCTCAGAAATGGGAGGAACATTGCCCTAACTGGTGTGGCTTGTGGGTTGGGCGTTGTCCTGCAAACTGAAAAGTCTTGGTTGGATTCCGGTCATGGCACATGCCTGGGTTGCAGGCCAATTTGGGGCAGGTGAGAGGCAGCTGACAGATGTTTCTCATTCACACCAATGTTTCTCTCCCTCTCTTATTCCCTTCCTCTCTCTTTAAAATTAAATAAATAAAATCTTTAAAAAAAGAACTGAGAGGAACATCACAGAAATAGGAAAGTCCCTAGATAGAGCAGAACCTAAGAGAGAAGGCTTTACAATGAATATCATTCTGGAAAATCTTTATTAGACCCGGAATCTAAATCCTTCATTTCTTGCTTTGGCACCAGCACAAACAACCAAAGGATTCATGGAATTCTTACCAGATGCCTCCCACTGTGCTAAGCACTGCTGGGGGCAAAATCTGGACTCTTTGATATTTCTAAAAGCTTAAAACGATGATAAAAATCCAAGGCTAGAATTCATAGAACAAATATATGCAACCTAATAACATTTAAGTGACAGATTAAATTTTCATTAAAATAAAGACTCTGATTTTATTCACCGTTGTAGCCTGAGCACTTACAGTGCTTGGTGCTGAGTATTTTCTTTATTTATTAAACAACTAATGTGTCAGAAACTAGTCTGAGCCTATTATAAATCAGAACTGCTCAGTTTATCCTTTCAGTATCCTGTGATGTGTGTGCTATGATTGTCCATACTTTATACTTAAGAATACTGAGGCACGGAGAATCCAGGGGACCTTTTCAAACTCATGACATAACAGGAGTTGAACAGTCTGGTTCAGATTTGATGCTCTTAACAGTTACTTACTCTGTCTCTTAATTCATAGACATTAAATATGTTAATGGTTAGAGGTAAAACATATGTAATTCAGGGAAAAATATCTTTGTTTAGATGGCAAGCCTGACAAAGCAAACGGTACTTGAAATTAAGGAGAATTTTAAAAAGCAAGCTACAGCCTAAATAGAAAGAATTTGTAGGAAAAGAGCAGTCATTCAATCATTTATTGAGCACCTCAAATAACCATGAAGCATGGAGAAAATATGAGAAGAATAATGCCAGTTCCTGCCTGTAGGGAGGAAGTACGATATTGGAAGAACCTGAAATTAGACTGGGACAGATATTGATTAAACCCGCATTAGACTTTCAGCGACTGTACCTGGGGATGCCCGTGAACTTCCCTGATTTCACTCTGGGACATTTTGAGGATTAAGAAACATGATTTTTAAAAGCTAATTTAAAGTGTAAGAGTAAAATAAATGTTAATTAACCCAGCCTCTCCCTCTGTTTCACAGCAGTGTGAACACTGAGACTATACATGTATATTTCAGAGAAAAGTGTTTGTCATTCAACAAGGTGCTTAAAATCTACTCTAAAATTTACCAAATCTTACAAATTGTGAGACAAAAATTACTGAGTGCATGCAGAGGGCCATCGCAGAGATCAGTTTGTTTAACAGTGGTGAATTCATGTTGGAAAATCATAGGGGCTATGTTTAAACAAGAGATAAAGTACGGGTTACAAAGAACTTAGTAAAGCTGTAAAGGGTAAGTTATCAAGGACAGTTATTGGAAAGATAGTATAAGAAAATTAAGTGTCAGAAAAAATAATATAGGTAGATTAATCTGGCAGCAGCATACAGAATACATTGAATTTGATATAAATTGAAATAACAAGAAGTAATTAGCATGTATCACCAAGAGTGAATTTTCTAGGTAGGAGCCCAGGATAGAGGTAGGGCTGTAGGAAACAAACAACAAACCAACCAACTGACCAAAACCAAAACAGTTTCCTTAGATACTGGCAGACATCAAATAGCTGAGTTATAAAAATGCAGAGGAAATATAGTTAAATGTGCAAATGGATAATGAGTTTGGAGTAAAAAATAGCAGTTCTATATGAATCACAACTCTGCAGCACAACTGGGCTTTCCTCGGCAGTGTCCTTGACGACTGTATGTTCAGACTTTTTCATTTAAAAAATAATTTTGCATAATTGTTATGAGAAGAAAATGCCTTAAATAATATAAACCTAAAACTATTTAAGGGAATTAGCATTTAATAAAAGTTGGTTATTTGTATTACATTTTGGCTAACTGATTTTACTCTAAAGTAAAAGTGCTTTTAATACAAGGTCAAAACAATTTGAACTAATGATAATTTTTCTTCCTTTATATAATATAACAAATCTGTCAGTACCTAATTATATACACTAATTTAATATTTATATCTTAGACTTCATATGTTTAGATATATGAGGGGTTGCTCCCCAAAATAGAATTTATTTTTAAAGAATTGTGTGTTTATTTTTACATGTTAAACTTCAGTCACATTCAAAGTGTTCTCCATTTGATGCAATATGCCTATTGAGACATTTTTTTCCTACTACTCATAATAGTGTTTGAACTCATTGATTCTGATGCCTTTTAATACTTGTGCCATTTTTTGTTTCACCTCTTCCACATTGGCAAAACATTTCCCTTTGAGGATTCTTTTTTTCATCCAGAGGAACAACAAGAGAAGTTGCCTGCCTGGAGTGAGATCAAGTGAATGAGGAGGGTGAGACCTTGGAGTCATGCTGTCTTTGGTCAAAAACTGCTGAACACTCAGTGCATTGTGGGAAAGTGTGCTCATAAATCGCCCATCATGAAATGGGTAAACATGTTGAAAGAGTCTTCAAAAAAATTCCCTGAAGCGGAATGCAGCCTCTCACAACAACTCCAGCTGGTACACTGGTACAGGTGGGTTCCTGGATACCTCACCTAGTGGGGGAAGTCTGTACTACAGGGGTCCCTCCCTCAAAAAGATAATTTTGGTTATTATTTGGGTCCCCCTTATATAATGTATTATGTATTAAAGAAAGGGGTTGGCAAAAGTAAGTTTACAGTTGTGAGTGCATGAAAAAGAGTTTATTCTTGTATTATCATTTATTTTTGTATTATTGCACACAAACAATATGGATTGCTTCTTGGAAAACAAAATAATCTGATTGAAATAAACCTATTTTTGCTCACCACTACATATAGTATAGAATACAAAATAAATGTAAGACCTAATGAATTAGCACATATTATTAGTTTATATAAAAATCAGATATATTATGGATTCATCAATTTCTTAAACCATAAAGAACACTATAGGTTTTTACCATGAAATTATGTTAAATATTATTATATAGGGTGTGATATGTTCATGGAGAATCTGGAGATTAGTATTATTTAGTCAATGACTGAAATGTTCTCCTTCCATATATATCATATTTTGGTATCATATACCAAAATATCATATATATTTTAAAATATATGATTTTAAAAATTTAAAGTGCAGTAATGTTTATGTCTAAGAAATATGTGTTTCAGTTAGTCCTGAAAACAGCAAAATGAATAAATGACAACTCATAAGTGTGAGCAGTTTATAAAGTATTTTTATCTTGTAATTATTTATCTGAACTAAAGCATAATGATTTACTTAATTTTACAGATGAAAAATGACATGTTTAAGGTTCTATACTGGCAGATCTCAGGGACACATTAGTAAAGCAGAAAAAAATAGAGACCCCATGCTCTTTTAATCTTTGTATAAAATTGCATTTAGATGTTTGCAGTGACAATAATTCTTTAATTGTATATAAACTAAGTGTCAATAAGAAAATCACCCATTTGGTGACTGTATCTCTACATGGCTGAAGGCTGCAGAAAATTTTTACATGGCAATGAGCTATGCATCACAAATTTTGAAAGCAAAATTGAAAATCTATGAAGCAAGCTGGCTGAATGATGTTTGCCCTTTTGTATTTCCCTGACGTTGGACAGTGCCTTACTTTAAGAAGTAGTACATGGAGTTTTTTTTTTTTATCATTTTGTTGTATGCTTAGTGCTAAGCTGAATTCATGGAGTGCTTCTTGGAAAACAAAATAATCTGATTGAAATAAGTTTGTAAAGCCCTGGCTGGTGTGGCTCAGTGGATTGAGTGCTGGACTGCGAAGCGAAGGGTTGCCGGTTCAAGTCCCAGTTGGGGCACATGCCTGGGTTGCGGGCCAGGTCCTTAGTGGGGGGAACGTGAGAGGCACCCACACATTGACATTTCTCTCTCTCTCTTTTTCCCTCCCTTCCACTCTCTCTAAAAATAAATAAAATATTTTAAAAAAATAAATAAGTTTGTGAAGCCCTATTTTGAAGATTTAGAATGCAGAGCAATATTACAAGACTCCTTAAATCTTACAGTAAAAAATATAATTCATTTAACCTGGCATCTTCTAAATTTATCTATCAAACACTTTGCCCATGAAAGATGGTATTAGCATGTTGCGTAAAAACAAGACCATTCTTCTAGAAAATCAGAAAACTTTGGTGGTTGTGAAATTTGTCCCTTAATCACTAGGGGATTTGGGGTAAATTCTCACCATCTGAGAAAATTAGGAAAAATGATAGCTGCTGAAATTTTCTTGGTGTGGTACGCTGTATATTTGATACCCAAAGTGATTCATTTCAATAACCCCGTTCTCTATACCACAACGTTATTTTCAGTAATAATCATGAGATTCATAAATACTCTAAGAAAAGAACAAAACTGATGAAATTCAAGTTCTTTGAAAAAAAAAAAAACAGTTTTACTCTCAACGAGCTGCAGTTTTTTACATCCATCAACTTTTAAAGGCAGGAGTGTTTCGGATCACAGGAGCCAGAATCCTAAACTGCACCCAATCTGAACTGTACCTACTATGTCTTGAAATGAACACAGGCAGCTTAATCTGCACGTAGCTGAGTTTGGTGAACTGGGGATCTGACACGGTAGCTGAGAGTTCTTTGTGCTCATTTCTGTGTTGAATACAAAGATTATTAAAGGTGCAATAAAAATGGCTAATGTTTAGCTTCAATATACATTATTAAATCACAATGAAGTCCAAATAATTTGTAATGGAAAAAAGTTCTCAGTCATTGCTAAGTCATAGAGTAATAGTAACAGAAGCTATTATGAACACAGAAAATAATTAGAACTTAGAGCAAAAAATATCTTTGGAGGACAGCCTTTTGGGCCATTATACTACTGCATCATTAAAAATAACCAAGGTTTGGTGATCACAGAAATTAGGACTTTAGTTGGTTTCATTATTATTTTAAAACTCTCCGTAGAAAATGTCCTTCATTGTTTTCTCTAGGGGTAACCCATTCCTGCAGCTCTTTCCACAAGTCTCACCAAAAGTTTTTAAGAACAGAGACACAGAATGCACATAAAAGTTCTTTGCAAACTCTCAAGTACAGCAGAAGGGTAAGGCATCTTTGTTATGAGTAAAAAAGCCCTGCTATCAGAGTTTACTAGAGGGCTTGCTCTTTTACCAAAGAGTTTTATCTATGTCTTTTGAATGAACAAACTCTGTAATATTAGTGAACCCTATGGATCCCCTTTTAAGAATATTATTTTAATGCATAAAGTAAAACACATCGTATTAAAATGATATTGCAATCTGCTGTTGAAGATATTTCAAAATGCTTGTCATATGATCTATTTTCTGCACCTATGAGTCTGTTTCTATTTTGTTTGTTTGTTCATTAGATTCCACATGTGAGTGAAATCATATGGTAGAGCTGTTAGAGGGGAGGGAGTTTGGGGCACTGGGTTAAAAAGGTAAAGGGATTAAGCAAAAACCTCCACATAGACACAGACAACAGTGTGGTGATTACAAGAGGGAAAGGCAGGGTGAGGGAGGTCGAGGAGAGTAAAGGGAGGGATAAAGGGTGAAGGAAGGAGACTTGATTTTAGGTGGTGAACACACAATGCAATATATAGATGATGTTGTTATAGAATTGTACACCTGAAACCTATATAATTTTATTAACAATGTTACCACAAGAAATTCAATAAAATTTTTAAGAGATAAAATGAAATCTGTAATGTGATAATTAATGTATGCCTTTGCTAACATTAAATAATACAATCCAGATGAACATTAAATTATCATAGTTTTGAAGTTTTGAGAAATATAAACAAAATTTTGAAATATCTACAACTGTAATGTGAGAAAAATAACCAGTTTCTTACATTGGTAATAAAATCATTACTATCATGATATTACTATAGTTTATTATATTTACAATTGTTACATTCATAACATTGCATTATTGATAAATGCTATACTTCAATAAAGGTATGTAGAAATAAAGACGTATCATTTTCCCATTCAAGTTTACAAATCCTCTGACGTCAGGGACATTTTGAAGATCTGTCAACCCAGGTATAATACTCTCTGAGTGGCTTACAGTAAAAGCTTAAAGCTTAAAAGCTTCGGAATTTCCCACCTCCACAATTGAGTTCTCTCTTTTCCCTGGGAAAATTCTACCACCAAGCGAATAAGTCTCTCATGTCTGAAGCAGTGAAGTTCGCTACAATGAGGACTTACAAGTGGCAAGCAGTAAGTCCTGGAACATTCTGTTTCCTTCTTTATTGTGTGCAGAGGAGAGATAGCTTATGATATGTAAGAAAATGCTTTAGAAAACCATTTTCCATGAAAAACTCAAAAAAGAAAAAACAACAAATGGGAAGACTACAACAATGAGGTATAGCTTCACCAAGTTGGTATGTGTGAGAAGAAAAACTGTTTTAACTAGATTTAAATATGTGATTTGGGTATAATTTTTCATTTTATGAATATTTTAATAGGTAATTAAATATATAAATGTATAATATTAAATTAAATTAAATATATAATATTTTATCAAAATAACAAGGTAGCTTTAAAACATGTATGTTTTTAAAACATCAAGTTTAGATGCATTATATTATTACCACACGAGGTTCATAAATGCACATTTACTGGCTTAAGATTCTTGGATTTAGTTACCTTATTGATTTAGGATTATCTGGCATATTCTCATCCAAATGCCTATGGGACACTTTAATATTAATAAATTAGTTACTTAAATAATCAATTTATATATATGGAATTATATGGAATATAATTGGGATTCAAATACAGAAAGCTTAACACATTATCACCAAAAGTTTTTAAGAACAGAGACACAGAATACACATAAAAGTTCTTTGCAAAATCTCAAGTACAGCAGAAGGGTAAGGCATCTTCGTTATGAGTAAAAAAGCCCTACTATCAGAGTTTAGCTGGCTGAATGGTGTTTGCCCTTTCAACAGTAAGAAAAATCCTTACTGTTAAACTGAAAATTGAATTTTTTTTTTGCTGTGGAATCATGGTTTCATTTGTATATTTGAAGATGTGCCTTTTAAACATATCTAGAATAGCTAATATCCCAGAAGAAATATTTAGTAACTACTTTCAATTAAGATCTGTTGAAGGATGAACAGAAATAGTTGCTGCCTTCAATCAATTAACATTTTAGCAGTGTAACAGACCATCAAAAATTAAAAAATAAATTAAGAATCAGGAGGCAGAATGCTATGTAAATTTGCCTTAACTGAAGTCTACATTGTGAAAGCATTAATGAGAATTTCTCCTCCTCCATTTTCTATATATTATATCCTCACTCCTTATGCTATAGAGAATGTGCACAACAACTCTGCTGTAATACAGTGTACTGACCAGAGAATGAAAACAAATGGAGGAGCTGGATACAGCTGTAGGAGTCCTCAGGTCTACAGAAGCAGATGACCAGGTGAAGAACTGGGACTGAGGTCTTGATTATAAAAGATAAGAACCAAACAATCAACTGGGAATACATGTCAGGGGAATGTTTTGATATTCTTAAGGGCCCACACTTTGGAAAAGCTGCACCTGATTCTAGACCGAAAGTATTCTTCAATAACCAAAGCTAGGAAATGCAGCTTAGCCAACTTGGAACGGAGTCAGTGCAGACCAAAGAGAAACCAGATACACATGTTAAGCTTGTCAACATAAGACAGTTACAACAGATGTGGCTTGAATTGCCTCCACCCTCTCATTCCTACCTTTCCAATCCTATTAGTTACCCAATTCCCAGAAATCCTCAGCTTCCCAAGAGGGTTATTTAACTTGCTCAGAATGTAATATGTACTTAAAGTTTTTTTTTTCATTTAAAATTTTTAAATTCATTCCACCACCATCTTACGTTCTAACCATTTCAAATGTTATCAGTCTTCGTGAAGTCTTCCTCATCACTCTCCTCTACCTGCCAGTCAGAATTGATGACCTCCTCATTAGCACTCTCAAGAAACTTTGCTTAGTGCTTTATTATTGTTTATTCCCTTTTCCCTGGCCCACACATCCCTGCATGACTGTGTTCCCAGCACTTATATTTGATATTTTTAAAGCACCATATGTGTAGTGGAGAGAAACTAATCCTAGTTGCTTCCTATTATTGCACCTAAGATCTAGAACCAACAAATCACAACAAAAACAAAAAGCATCATCATACTGGGTACTTAAGCAAACAAAATGCAGGTTGGTCCAGATCAGCAATTGTCAACTTTTTCTCATCTCAGGGCACACACAAACTAATCACTAAAATTCTTTGGCACACCAAAATATTTATATTTTTTGCCTGACAAAAAATAGGTGTAATTTTGATTCACTTACCTTGGATGGTCATTGTTGTGTTGGTTGCCGTCTTATTTTATTTTACTTTTTTACAATCTAAGGGAAAAGAGTTCAGTGCCCCTGACTAAATAGTCGGGTATTCCATGTTCTAAAAAGTCTCATGTCACACCAGTTGAAAATTGCTGTCTCGAGGTGTATCAGAAGAGGACAGCCATGTTCTGTTGTAACACTCCCATATCTGTTTTAGTCCTTTCCAGGCTTGCCTGTAAGTGGCACTTAACAATTATTCCACAAATCAAGAAATAAATCATACTCCATAAATATCTATGATCGAGAGTAGGAACAATGCAAAGAAACATGGGCCAGAGCTCCTGTCTGGCAGTAAATCTTGTAGAACTGACATGTCATTGAGAAGTTGGATACTTACACTACCATAACGGATAATGGATACAGAAAATCCACAATATCAAAGTAACCTTTATATTTCAATGGAACTAACTCTAAATAACTCTCTGATTAATTTCCATTCATTCAGTTAAGTGGTATTATTGCTCCTTAAATATTAACTAAAGATATTATTATGTTAATTGAATTAATGTTTGGGCCTCTGGAATTAGATCTTTCATTAGGCATCTAAGGGTTATATTAGACCCTTAGTATAAGCAGTAAAAGATATTTCATAATTTCATGCTATATTTAGTTCAATATGCCTTTACCTACTCAGGCCATCTAACACCCTGAGGTTCACATTCCCTAGTTTTCTATTAAAAATAGAATGGGAAATTTACATTTATATTAGGCATTTTGACTCCTTCGACATTGAAACCTCAGCAATCCCATAATTGCAAATAAAAAATAAATATAAAAGACAGATACAATACAAAGAAACCAAAAGTCCTTTTGTGCACAAATTCCAATTTGTTTTCGTAGTCAGTAAGAAATGGTTTTAACTGCAACTCTTTTATAAATCTTCGAAGGCTGATGCTATTGTTGGGATGCCAAATAGTCTTTTGTTAAAGAAATATCACAATTATTTAGAAGACAGTCATCCTTTCCAAAGTATTTTGGCACTTTTGATGTAATTGGCACACTTTATATATACATTTTAATTTTTGATGCAGTGAACTGAATCTTATAGAATACATTATTCAAATGAATCCTAGACCTTGCTTTAACCTTGATATTATAATTTCTCAAGTGTACCTATAGGGGATTCAATGAAATCAATATGGGCTAAAGACCTTTTTTCTTTTTAGATGGGCACAGTTCATATGCAGCCCTACCCACCCCCATTCTAGTCAAGCTCGGCTGGGCGGGCTACGTAAAATTTTCAGCTCATTTACTGGGTCTTATTGTACACACTGGGATTGTCTTTTGTTCAATATTGCTGATATGTCATTTCACTAACCAGAGAGTTCCAGGAAATATACAAAGCAATTTTTGTGTATGTATGCATGCATGTGTTATTTGTTAAACAAATGTAGATTATTAAGGTTCTCAATGTCATTTCAAAACTTAAAACTGCAAAAGCTTGCTTTGAAAATAGATGCACATTTATAAAAATTGGAGCCTGGATTCATGATCAGGGAAAAGGATTTTATCACCTTTACTTTAAAAAAAGAACCATTTAACTTCATGAGACATGGTTCTTTTGTTCTCAGATCATCTCAAGTCACTGCATTACATATGATTTTATTTTATTTCTAATAGAATATACACATGCGTTTCGAGAGCTATGCATATTATTGTAATTTTTCTGCAGCAGGGAGAAGACATGTGAGATCATTTTTTTTCTCCATGCATTTCCTATTTTAACACAAAGTAACTAATTTTACTTGCCAGGTTTTATGGCCTTTTATTGGTTATGCAGTTTTATTTATATTCTTGCTTGGTACTAATTATCACATTCTGCATAATTTATAATGTAGTCTACTGATGGTGAAGTCTGAATAATGAAACCCATCTACAGAAAGAAATCGACTGCCTCCCAATGAAAATGCCAAGGAGAGAATGAACGGGAATTGTAAAAGACTTAGAAATTCATGCTTAGAGTGAACTCATTTTCCTTTGTTCCACAATTGAAGAAGAAAGCCACTGATAGAATGAAGCTTAGCTGAATTGTGTACAATAAAATGGTATCTATGTTCTGTACACTATGTGAACTCTGTATTGTTAGTATTTGGTCTTTAACCCTTATGCCCTGCCACCTAAAAAAATATAAACAAATAAAAGCAAAGACCAGGTATAAGAGAACATTTGATCAGTGGATTCAGCTGTACAGCTGATTCTGTTAGTAGCCTACATGCACTCATATGACCATAACTTATTGAAACACAGGCCTATTTCAAAAAGGATGAAATAGCCTATTAATGCATTCTTTATCCCTTGTCTAGTTCAAGCCACTAATGTAATATGTATTGTAAACAAATATGTATTATAAACAAATATAATAGTCAAGTATTTCTTGAATTGGATACTCTGTGCTACTGAAACTTAGAGACATTTTTTAAAACCACTTTTAGTTTCTACTTGAATCTTTATTGATCTCTGATTGTTATTCTGCCTCTGGTTACTCCTCTTTGTTATCACCTTACCACTTCTCTTTCCACTTTGGCTTCCTTTCAATTCTAGCAATTGTTGGACATGGTTCACAAGGAATTTTGATATTTTTTAAAATCAAACTTAAAACAAAGAAACATGCCATAATGTTTCCTATTTTCTTAATATCATGAAATCCAGACACTTTCTTTTACTTTTGCTAAATGGTAATGATTATGTGCGCCATTAGAGTTATAGAAATAGAAAGTAAATTGAGAATAATAGCTCCTCATATGAGTTTTATATAGAAAACACTCACTCTGTTATTTGTACTGCTGCCTCAAAAATCAGATCATTATATTTTAGTTTCATTCAAACCTAAACATATAAATATTAGGAAAAGAGGTTAGATCAAGTTCATATTCATCTGTTCATCTACATATTTATTCAGATACATATCGTATTCACTTCTTATGCACATTATAAGAACACTACCAAAATATTTATTCTGCCAGCATTATAAGCAAAGCTAAATTCTTGTGCATAACTTTATTACTTATTTTGAATAGCACACCCATATACCCTGCCTATGCAAAGGAGTATAAGTTATGCTCCCTATTTTCACAAATATAAAACTTGTTTGGAAGTAAATATAAATAATAATAAAGATTATTATTATTTATATAAAGATAATAAAGATCAAAGAGCTTTACAGAAACAAAATAAGGCAATATAAAATAAACACAAAATGAATGGAAAGGTAAATGTTCTGCCAAGTACTGTGATAACCACAAAAGTCAGTGAAATTTGGTTTGATCTTGAAACCTCAGAATAAACAAGAAAACAATGTTTATGGTATAATTGGGCAACAGTGTTTGACTCACAGGACAAATGGTTAATTGTGTCCTCAAATCCGTTTTCCCTTCTTCCACAATAATTTTTTCCTGTGTCATAAGTGGATCAGCTGGAGATTTCCCAGCCTTCGTTGCAGCTGGGTGGGCCAGGTGGCAGTCTTACCAAAGGAATGGGGTTGAAGTCATCTGTGCAAACTCCGTATCTACTGCTTCAATATTCCATGTCCCTTTCTCTGCTCCAGTGAGCTGAGAATGTAACCTGGCTGAGCCAGCTTCTATCAGTATCACTCAGTCAACACTCCAGGGAATAATGGAGCAGCAGCAGGAAGGAAATCTCAGGGTTCCTAGAGAGTTCTTGCAGAACACAGCAACCTCCCCACACTGCTCTGCCCACTGAACTTGGCTGCTTCATATGGAATACATGAGTTTCTCCCTAGTTGGGAACAATGTGTTTTGTTTTCGTCTCCTTTGTTACATTTTTCCTTATCTAATGCATAACTGCTGCCAAGGATGATAAAGACTCTGCCCAGAGACCCTGCGACAAAGGGCAGGTGGTTGAGATAAACTTAAAAGTGGAAGACTGATAGTTCATTCATGATGAAGAGTGAGAAAAAGGGGGAGTGACAGAGAAGTGTTAGCAATTTATAATCACAGTCCCAGTTGGTGTGGCTCAGTGGATTCAGCACGGGCCTCTTAACCAAAAGGTTGCTGATTTGATTCCCTGTCAGGGCACATGCCTGGGTTGCAGGCCAGGTCCCCAGTTGGGGGCGGGCAAGAGGCAACAGACTGATGTTTCTCTTGCACTTCGATGTTTCTCTCCCTCTCTTTCTCCTTTCCTTCCCCTCTCTCTAAAAATAAATAAAAATATTAAAAAAAAAACAATCACAGTCCCACTGAGTGAGGAAATAAGAGATTTAGAGGGGCTTGTTTGGGAAGATGAAAGCTGAGGAGTTCACTTTTTGATACGTTGCCTCTGAATCGATGATTCTACATTCAAATGAAAATATATAGCTGGCAATGATGGGTCTGGGCTGCATGTCAAAGAGAAGGATGAATATACCAGATGTGGACTCTATTCATGGAGAAGCTATAGTGGTTACCAGGACAAGGAATGCTTTCTCAGCTGGACACATCACTATGAGAAAGATATCTCAGAAGGAGAAGTGCAGTCCTGGCTGAAGATTAAGCCTTGAGGTCCAAGGCACTAAGAGATGGAAAGCCAAACTGTTTTCAGTGATATAACTGATAATTGACGTAATACATTTAACATCCCATTTGTTACACTGGGATGAAAGGAGGCAGCTCTCTGATGATAGAACCAGCACTGACCTTGACCAGATGACCGGGGGTTGAACATTTGCTTTGCTGTAGAGAATCATGGTGACTGACTGAGTCACAAGTCTTTCCTGTGCACAAGGTCCTAGTTTGTGAAGTGGGGGTGATACATGTTTAAAGTGATGCTGAAGTACTGGGCTGGTCATTTCTCTTGCCTGATGTTATCCATCAATTTCTTGAACAATGACAATTCTAGTCATTGTTCAAGAAAACTTTCAAGTACCAGCACTTCTGTGAAGCATGCACCCTCAAGAAAAATTCACAATATTTGGTTCTGGTATATTTACAATGTAGCGTACTCTGAAAAAAAAAGATTTAGTTTATTCTTAGGGATTTCAAGTTGCTCTGCTGGTTATATATTCACTATAATAGCAAAGTCTAATAGCAAAGATGGTACAGAAAAGAATTTCAGACATATATGTGATATATAAGCATACATATATATTTACCTGTAATAGGCTAGAAGATAGAAAAATGTTTTTATATTTTAGAGGCAGTAACTTAGTGTGCTGTCTACCGAGAGTTGGAAAAGCTTTAATACGTGTGTGAGATTTCACTCGTGCTGTACTGTATGTGAAGAACTACTGTTGAACGGAGTTTAAGTACATAGTGATATGGTCTGGATGCCTCCTGCATTGCACTGGCTACTACCCTTACTCTTACACTACATTCCGCCCTTTCTCAGTGGTGAGACATGGTCTTATTAGCACTATCTGCCATGTTGAGGAGGATTCTGTGAGGTAGTACACACTAAATAAGTGTTTGTTGAGTAACAGTATGTTTGAATGAGTGCTTTGGATAATATCAAACAACATGTCAACTATTTTGTTAGTACAGTTGGTATTAAAATGTACACTTTAATTCAAAAGAATTGAATTAATTAAAACTAATGTATAACTTGACCCAGTTTCCCTCTGATCCATCCAAGCTGGTATATACTATAATTTTAAATTGATAAACATCATCACATATATTGAAAATATTAATATAATTAGTTCTATCATTTCAGAAGATTAAAAATGAACCATAAGTAGTTCCTAAACTAATAAAAGTTAATACAATATTTTCAAGTGAAGTTAGAAACTGGCCTTACAGAATATACAATTTAGTAATCACTTCTTTTTTGAGGTAGTTTTATTTATTTGTTTAACACAGATAATAGATGCTATAAATAAGATTTTTGAGCATTTTTGAGCATTTTGAGCAAATAAGAAATTTGAGCATTTTAAATTATTAACTCATTTAACCCTCATAAAAACCTCACCCCCATTTTCCAGATTCATAAAATCAATGGCACAGAGATGTCTTTTATTTCTAATCCAGTGTCAAACTCTTAATAATTATAAACTGCAGGCACATATTAGCAATTAACATGCCTCAAACTCAGTGCACTTTCTCTTGAACACCTGATTTTATAATGCTACTGTTTTTTCTATTTCCTATAAGGTGTCACTTGAAAACCAGTCTTGGAAGTCATCCTCAAAGCCTCTTTGTCATTTTCCTCAGCCAACTGGATGTCTAGCTTCAATGGTTTCCTGTTATCTATGGAACAGAGAGTAAACTCTAAGGCAAAGTTCTCTCCTGCCTTTATTCCACCACATCCACAACCTCATGTAGAGCATAGAAACCCAGGCTGTGGAATAATACAGCTTGGGTTTGAATTCCAATTTTGATGCTTGATAGTCATGTGTCCTCAAAAAGTTGTTTCTCCCACAATGCCTCAGTTTCCTCATGTATAAAACAGTGCCAAGTAAAAGGGTAATGTGATTCAATGAAAGCTCTCGGAAAAGTGACTCGCATTTAGTAAGGGCTCACAATGTATTATCTATTTTTGTAATTTTGTTACATTATTATAGCTTCTTGTGCATAACCTTATTATAGGCAAACAATTCTGAACTCTCTCAAGTTTATTAAACATATGCCTTCTTTAGAGTGCAAAGTCAATATAAGGAAATACCTTTATGCGTGAAGCTTTCTTTATCTGGTAGACTCCTACTCTTCCTACAAAACCTTTCCTGGATAACCCAGAGAGTGTTGAACATTTGTTCTCAGCTTTCCTAGAGTAAGTACCTCTATTACAGTATCTATCATAATGTATTGCAGCTACTTCATTGTTTTCTGTTTTATTCAAACTCATTTCATCTCTCCATCCCCTGGAAAATGTCTAGCTTTCCAAAACTGCTTGATGGGGAAAAAGGTTTCAAATGAGCAAATTAACAGTAAAATATCTCTTTATTCTTTATAAAGCTCTTTTATAAATTAGTGCTAACTTTGGTGTTTCCTAGAAAGAAACTTAAATAGTATGTCAGGGGCACACCTATACTAATGATTGCTCCCAATATATTTTTACCAGTATGTACAAAACCTTCCATTTAATGGATAATAGAGATGAAACCATGCTATCATTTTCTGTTCTGTGGAGCCCTTTCATTCTAATTTTCCTACCCAAAAGGGTAGAGACCAACAGTATACTTGAGGTTTGAGTTAACACCTTAATCTTCTTCATTTCTCTGATGCCGAGTTTGGGACTATGTTACTGAGGGAGCTTAAACTCATGGTCTTTTGCTGTCACCTGGCCCACAGGCTTAATAGCTTTCTTAAGCCCTAAAGTAAATAGTTTAAGGAATTTAGTTTTACTCTGTTGAATTAACTTCTGAGTCCAAATAGAGAGCATCTAATTTTAACATTGAAAATTCATTTCTCAAGGTTTAGCAGTTGAGTAACTTTATTAATGTGAAATGATCATTATATTTATTTCCCTTACATTAAAAAGAAAAGGGAAATATAACAATAACTTCCCACTTTATTTTAAAGGTGAGCCTCTTTAAAATTACAGAAAATTATGAAGATATTAAAAAAGTTAGCCAATGTGAAAAAAAAAGTTAGTCAATGAAATTACAAGGCAATTGAGGGATTAAAATGAATCATCTAACTGGCATTTTTACCTTCTATGAACAATTTGTATTTAGAGTTTGTTAACTCTTACTGAATAAGAAATAATTTGTGCTTTTCTTTTTTAAATAAAAAAATGTAAGGAACAAGTTAAATAAAAGAAAAAACAAGTTATCTGATTCTGAATGAATGAGACCACAATGAATCTTTTGAGTGGTAAAATTACACTAATACACATTTTGAGAGATCTTGATAACATTAACATAAAACAAATAAATTGTAGTGTTCTCTGTTTCCTATGCCCTCACAAATAGAGGGGAAATTTCATTCTCAAGTGTCACTAGATATTTATTGAGCACTTTAACAGGTCATAACAAATCGGACTAGCTTGTTGTTGCTCATGCTACATTTGGCACAACCTAGATAACAGGAAATATACATATGAAAGTAGAGACTTTGAAAACAAATGTCTTCTTGTAGTGAATATTGCTAAATGCCATATTTTGTTGTATTAACTGTTTTATAAAGCAACAATATCTTCCAAAGTAAACAACAGAAATCATGACAAACAAACAAAAATAATATTTTCCATGGTATTACTTGAAAAAATCTGAATTGCTGTCTTTAAATTACAACATACAAGAGCTTGAATTTATTATTGGAACATGAAAATTGTTTGTCTTAAAAAGGCTGGGTTAGATTTATATCCTTGGACTGTTTTACAGATTTTAATTAACCACCAGAGACAATAAATACAATTCTATGAATCTAATGGACATTCACTGCAAATTAGGGAAAAGCAAATATTAAACTTTAGAGTAAGGCACTTCAGATAAAATAAACTTCTTAGTCTATATTGAGATCTATGTATGCATGGAAAGTGATGATGAAATCAGTCTTAATTTGTTTTAGGTCAGCTTCTACCCTCGGATGCTTTATGTTTAACTTTTGCTGGAATCAATAAGATTCACCCTTGAGTCTCAAAGATCGGAATTGGATCTCCCCCTTCCACTTCAACATAACAAATGGCAATAGCCCTCAACATTTAGGCTTAAGGTTTAGTATAGAAAAGCAATTTTTATGTTATTAGTGAATAAAAATTAAACTTGAAAATATACACATGTATGTAAGTAACAACATACATTGCTATGGGTGAGAATGTAGTCAGATTTTTCTTTAAAGAAGTACTCCAAACCTGTCAGTTCAAGGAAAAACATTACACTTAAAATTGTGTAATTAAAAATAGATTTGACTATTTCTTAACGCCAGTTTAAATATACAGCACAGATTTAAAAATAGAACATCATTTTTAGGTTCAAACACTTATCTAAAATTATTTCTTTATCAGAAATAGAGTTGCCTAAAGTTAAGGAAATAGATAATACATTTATTTTTAAAAATAATTTTATACTCTATAAATTTATAGCTTATCATTTCAATACTACACAGACTTTGTATAATCATAGGTTGCTTTTGTTTCCCCATGTGTTGTTTCCCATGCACCCCAAGTTAGCAATACATTTTCCTCCCACACCACCTTCTCATCTCACCATTCCCACCAAGCAGAGTTGCAATCCAGTATTAATAACTACATTTCTACATATGAGAATTTTATATAATACGTATTTCAAAAGAAGACTCACACACTAACAAATAATTTAGCAACTCTTCTAACTATTCATTTGCTAATCTTTGAAATGGTCTCCTTTAGGGACAAATTCAAATAATCAATTTTGCCTTGGTGCAAGGCAACTTTGAATAATATTTAACTACTGAGATGCATCATTATTTGCTTTCATATTAGCCACAATTTCACACAACAAGTCTTGGCTTAGACATTTTATAAAGATATAATTGTGATATTATTCAGTTAAAAGTTGTCAGTAATTTTCTATCTTTTACAGACAAAAATTTAAATTTTTGTATTTTATATGTGTCCCTTTATAATTTGGTCTGTTCAAGACATCTCTTGCCTGTCCTTGGCTTCTATCTGCACTCCTGTCACACCTGAGTCATCACAGTGTTCCCACTGAATCAGTGCTTTTGTACATGCTATTCCTGGAATCCATTCCCTGCCTCCTTCATCTTTCACAATCAGTTCATTTCATCTTCTGACCATAAATCTCCTCTGACATAGTCCAGTTGCTTTGACTACTCTACTCGGGCATTAGTTAAATGAAATAGTGAAGTCATATAGGTTTAAAGAGGAAGAACCAAAAAAAATAGATACATGGGAAGTGAGGAGGGAGGAAGTGGATAAAGCTAGGTAAAGGAGAGTGAGCAGTCTGGCTCTAGTTAAACATCTAACGAAGGCAATTACTCAAAATCTTTATCTGGCAGGCCTCACAGGTGAAGGTGCCCTCCCACAACCAGTCAGTGCCCCACAGATGCACTGCAGACTCTGCAGGGAGATGCAGTCACAGAACTGGGCCCCTTTTGCCAAACTTGTGCTTCGCATACTTGCATTCTTAACCCAGGCTCCTTCATTCAAAGACCTCCTTATAACGAGGTCTTTGGCAGAGACCTCCTTTGGGTGCCTTTGGGGAAGCTTACTAATTGGGGACAAAGGGGAGAGGAGTGAAGGGAAGAGGCAGAAGCCTTGAAAACCCTTTTCTCTGGTCTGACTCACTACTCAGCAATTTTCCACTTTTATCCCTCCCTCTACACTTGCCCCTCACTCTCTCTGGCAAAGAGAACTACGGAAGCTTTTGTTCAGGGCTCCCTTGATAGGGAGATGAACACCAGAGCCATGCTGATCAACCTTATCCTTGATCTGTGTTGTGTCCCTGTGGAAAATGGAAGGAAAGGAACAGAGAAAGGCACTTTCTCTGCTTTCAGCCTCTAGCTTATACTACTGTGGTGAGTGATTAGAGATGGACTATTTGCTATCACATTTATTTGGCTTGACTGCTCTGACACCTGACAGTTCAGCTGTCTCCACCTCAGCCGAGTTTCTGACAGTGGGATGGCAAGATACTAATGAGCTCCAGGGAGATTCCGTACAACATGAACATGCTCATAAGTGGAGAAGCAGAAATAGAACTATGAAACAGTACCTTGGCTGTGTCAGGAATCATTGTCAGTAGATTTTTTTTAAACAGGAAAAATATACAAATTTTATTTGATGGTAGAAGTTTTATGCATCATAGGGGGCTTCATAGAAAGAAATGAAAATCCCCAAGAAGCAGTTACTCATGGGCTTATGTACTATTTTAACAAAGACTGATGGAATGTGGTACAGTGCTATGTACCAAATTTTTTATTCATTCAGCCAACAAGGTACACTGAGGTTGTTTCCATATGTTGTACATTGTAAATAATTCTGCAATGAATGTGGAGGTGCAAATAATCTTTTTGAGACGGTGTTTTCATTTTCTTTGGATAAATACCCAGAAGTGGAATTGCTAGATCCTATGGTAGTTCTAGTGTCCCTCAGTAGATGAATGGGTAAACAACTATGGAACATTTACATAATGGAATACTACTCAACCATAAAAAGAAATTTTACCCTTTGTGACAGCATGGATGGACCTGAAGAATATTATACTAAGTGGAATAAGCCATCAGAGAAAGACAAATACCATATGATTTCACTCATATGAGTGAATCCAATGAACAAACTGAACTTATGAGCAATATAGAGGCAGACTCAGTACAGAGCAGGTTGACAACTACAGTGTAGGGGGTGAGGGAGTGGAGGGGTTGGGCAAAAAGGAAAAAGACTCATTGATATGGATAATAGGGTAGTGACTGCAGGGGAGGGTGTATAAGGGGACTAAATAGAGCAAAAACAAATTTACAGAAACAAATGTAAATACATAAAATAAAAATAGGAAGATCTAAATAGACATTTTCTTCAAATAATAGAGGGCTGACAGGTATACAAAAAGATGGCCAATATTACTAGTCATCAGGAAATGCAAATCAAAAACCACAATGAGATGACACCTCATACCTGCTGGAATGCCTACTATTCGAAAGACAACAAACAACAAGTTGGTGAAGATGAGGAGAAAAGGGTACCCTTTTACACTACTGGTGGGAATATAAATTAGAGCAGCCACTATGGAAAACAGTATGAGAGTTCCTCAAAAAATTAAAAATAGAACTGCCAATAAGTGCACTAGGGTTCTCTCTTCTACACAACTTCCCCAGCACTTGTTTATTGAGTTGTTAATGATGGCCATTCTGACCACTGTGAAGTGGTATCTCATTGTGGTTTTAATTTGAATCTCTCTGATGGCTAGTGATGCTGAGCATTCTTTCATCTGTTTCTGGGACCTCTGTATGCCCTCCTTGGAAAAGTGTCTGTTCAGGTCCTTTCCCCATTTTTTTTATTAGGGGATCTCAAGAGCATTATGCTAATTGAAATAAGCCAGGCAGTGGAAGACAAATACCATATGATCTCACCTATAAGTGGACCCTACTCAAAAAAACAAAAAAGCAAGCAACGTATAACCAGAGACATTGAAATAAAGAAGAAACTGACAGTAACCAGAGGGGAGGGGGGACAATGGGGGAAAATGGGAAGGGTCATCAAGGAACAACTATAAAGGACACATGGACAGAGCCAAAGGGGGGTGGGATCAAGGGTGGGAGGTGCAGATGGGTGGACTAGGGGGAGTGGTAAAGGAAAAATGGAGACAACTGTACTTGAACAATAATTAAAAAAAGTAAAATATGATAAAAGAAGTACAAAAAAACTAAAAAAAAAAACTTAAAAAAATAGACTGCCAGTAATAGATTTTTAAATTCATGAAATTATGGCATCTGTAGCAGGTGCATAAAAACTGAAGAGCAAAGCTGAAGAATGACAAAAACTGACTATTAAAATGATAATTTTTGTTTTCGGAAGTCAGAGAGGTACCAGAAAATGTCTTTGGCCATCCTTAAAATAGTACATCTGCTCAGAATTATGACCAGATCTCTCATCCACATATAAAGGAGGGTGATGGGATGAGGGAGAATACAATGGTTATGTTTTTTTGGAAATTGATTGAATGCAATATTTTACATTTTGAGACCCTAAAAAGAGAAGTAATCAGATTTCTGGGCTAAGAGGGAAGAAGATACAGGATCCTGAACTGTGAGTGGACAGTCAGGCCTGCACTATTGCAATATTGGGAGGAGGGCTTGCAGCTTGGAAAGGGCTGCTCAGGTGAAGAGGGGAGCGGGCACTTGCTTTGAGGCATCTGCAATACCTGCAGCGGTAGGCAGAATAGAAGACCGTTAAATTCCGGCCTGAACACTCTAGACCAGCTGTTATTTTTTGGTTGTCACTCACATTTGAGGTTTCTTCAAGTTATAGGCTGTACTAACTACCCTACACTTCAAATGAAACAGGGCTTGGAGAGACCTGAAGTTGAACTGGGGCATGTTTTTTCACCACAAAAGAGGCAGCAGGGTGCAATATAGAGTTACATATTTAAACTACTGTAAACCATTTATGAGTTTTTTCCCCATAAACTTAGAGAAGATATTTCTGTTAGTACTGCATGAATTAGCATGAGCACACAACTTATAAATTCTTTAATTCCACTTGGAATTAAAGTATATATTTGTGAAACTGATATAATGGTTCCAAAATATTTTCCCACTGTTAAGGTTACATGACTAATTCCTCAACACCATTATGATTATTATGATTATCATTATTATTATTAAAATTCCTGTTACAATCCATGATAGAAATTTTAAATCAGAAATTTAGACCACACATCAATATTGCCTTCAATAATTGAATAAGATTTAATTTTAGATGTTAAAACATAAAAGGAACCTAAAATACTAATTATTGGTAACAATCAAATAAAAATTTTGGAAAACAAAGTTGTCAGGTATTATTTAAATTACAGCTTTAATAAACAACTCCTAAACAAATGCCTAAGATGGACAAGAGTTACGATAGGAAAAACATTAGATGTTATGATATCTTTAAAATACATCCTTCTTGGTATTGATAGCTCACATTTTCTCTTAATTTTTCTTAAATTTTAAAACTATTTTCTATAGGAACATCAAAAATTATTTTTCATTTAGAATTTTATAAGCCTAAACTCAAAAACTTTCATCACTGTTATATTTTAGAGTTTATAGTATATAATGAATATCTATATTTAATGTATTAAAAAACAAAGAAAATGATAGATGTCAATAAACTAAAGTATAAAAGTAATTGATTTATTTAGCAATCTATGTTGTCAGACACAGTTCTAGTACTTGATGATATCAAATATGTAGTTTTTATAAGGACAAAATTGAAGTTAAAATTAACTGGAGTTTTCTGGTTGTTTTTTTTAAAAATATTTTTTATTTTTTAATTTTAAAAATATCTGAAAATTTGCAGAAAATAAATTTGATTTTTTTATCAATTTCATAAATGATTCAAAAATCAAAACAATTATGAAATCCATACTGAAAATAAACCTGAAGCCATCACATTCTTACTCTAATGTACATTTGACTTTTTTATTCTTCTAAAAAAGACATTTAAATAATTCTCTTTAGCCTAGTGAAGTTTATAATAATTAAAAAACAAAACAGAACAAAAAGAAAAAAAAGTTTCATAAAAGGTACATTTCCAAAAAGAGATGTATGTGTTCTTTACCCATTCTGCATATCACCCTTTCTCAGATGTATCGGTGGCAGATACCTTCTGCCAATCAATAGTCTGTCTTCATTGTGCAAAAACTTTTGTTGCAGTCCCTCTTATTTTTCTTTTGTTTCCCTTGTCCATGAAGATATAACAGAAAAAAAATTACTAAGAGCAATGTCAGAAAGCTTACTGCCTAAGTTTTCTTTCAGGGGTTTTATGATTTTGGATCTGAGATTTAAGTTTTCAATCCATTTTGAGTTTATTCTTATGTATCACGTAAGGAGGTGATTTAGTTTCAATTTTTTTTTACACGTCTCTGTCCAAATAATTCAAGTAAAAAAAAATGGGCAAAGTTTCGTGCAGCAAAGGAAACTATCAACTATAACAAAAAAGACAATGTAGTGAATAGCAAAAGATATTCATCGAAAGGATACATCCAATAAAAAGTCAATATCCAAAATTTATAAAGAACTCATACAACTCACCACCACAGAAACAAACAATTCCATTTAAAAATGGATGGAGAACCTGAATAGACATTTCTCCAACAGGACATATAGATGACTAACAACATAGGAAACAATGGTCAACCTTACTAATTATCAGAAAAATGCAAACTAAAACTATAAGGAGATTTCACCTGACATTGGTCAGAATGTCTGTAATCAAATCAATAAACAAGTTTTGGTGAGGACATGATAAAAAGAAAAGTCTTGTGCATTGGTGGTGGAACTGCAAATTGGTACAGCCACTATGGAAAACAGTATGGAGGTTCCTCAAACATTAAAAATGGAACTTCCTTATGACCCAGTGATTCCACTGCTGAGTATTTACTTAAAGAAATCCAAACCACTAATTCAAAAGCATATATGCACCCATATGTTCATTACAGCATTATTTATAGTAGCTAAGTTATGGAAGCAACCTAAGTGTCCATCAATAGATGCACGGATAAAGAAAAGATGGTGTACATAAAATGAAATATTACTCGGCAATAAAAAGGATAAAAATCTTACTATTTGGGACAGCATGGATGGACCTAGAGGATATTATACTAAGTGAAATAAGTTAGAAAAGATGAATACTACATGATTTCAGTTATATGTGGAATGTAAAGAACAAAACAAACAAAATTGAAACAGATTCATAGATTCAGAAAATAGACTGACAATCACCAGATAGTAGAGGGTGTTAGTGGGATGGGTGGAAAAAGTGAAGCGATTAAGAAGTACAAATCAATAGTTACAAAACATCATGGGAATGTAAAGTATAGCACAAGAAACATAGTCAACAGTATTGTAATAACTGGGTATGATGTGAGGTGGGTACTGGAAATGTCATGGGGAACACTTTGTAAAGTATATGGCTGCAACCACTCTGCTATAGACCTGAAACTAACACAAAGTAATATACTAAAAGTAGTGTATTTTACCAATTGGCTTCTCAATGTCAAGATAACAGACAGGAATTAACTAGAATAGTTGGGAAATACATGGTTCCTTTTTGAAAATATGTTTCTTAAGACACATAAAAGGTCAAAAAATTAAAATAAACATTTCAAAAAAGAAATCCTGGTAAAATAATGGGCAGGATCTATCTAAATACAGATATAAGGAAAAACCACAGTGTGTAAACTTTGGTTATAGAATGAGATGAGAATGTTATAAATTTGATATTATGAGAGCATTAATAAAAATTACTGATTGTTAAGATAGAGGAGAGGAGGGCTGTGTGCCAAGAGTTCTGAATTCTGTCATCGACTTTGGGAATGGATGTTATGTAAACTTAGAATAAGGTTACGTTGATTCAATTTTTACTTTTTCATAGTCTTCTTTCTTAATTTTAGAAGTATTATTGGGAACTAATAATTCATTTATTTCTTTATTTCTGTATGTATATCTCAATATAAATATCCATTTATTTTTACAATTATCTACATATAGATTGCTAAAACAGATGCCTCAGTTTTCTCATTGAAGAAATGGAAATAATAATAGTAATCATGCATACAGGAATAGGAAGGTTAAGTAACTGATACTTCAAATCAGGTCTAGGTTAATTTTTTTATATAATAAGCACCTGTTATGTTCAAGGATATAAAAAAAGAGGTTTTAAAATGTTATTAACTGAAGAAATATGGAGACAATTTTCACTATTTTATTGCATTATGTGATAATTATGTCTACTCCTGTTATAGAGAATTAAGTATACTATTGTTTGTGTATGTTTTACTTGTTTGTTTCTAAATGTGATTCCATTAAACCCACATAATCATTTTCCCAAATGGTTGTGTACCTCCCCTCCTCACCCTTCTTTCAATTTTGCTCTGCTCTCCCTTACAGAAAATTTATCTGGAAGCAAAAGCATTGTGCTCTAATATCAGCATCCTAGTGACAAGCACCTATATTTAGAATAGTTTTCCTTAGCAAATATTAATGTGTAAGATGAAGAGCAGGGGATCAAAGAGGACAGGTTGTAGGCAGAGTGTTGTTTGGAAAGATTTCTAATACCTGGTGAGCTTGGCAACTTTAAGCAGATTCTTCTTCTCTGCAAGGATTAAGGGGTAACAAATAGAACCATGCCATTTGAATTGTCATCCTAATCATGGTTAAAATAATCCCTGAGGCTGTATAATAAGCAAATGCTTTTATTTCTTCAAAATTGAATTTCACATTTACTACCAATATCTCCTATGGTTTTTTTTTCTTTAACCTAGGACTGCTTATATTTATTTACAATTATTAAATATATCAGCACCTGAATTCAGTACATACAAAAGTATGCTTTTTTTGGTATTCATGCTAGTAATTATGGTAACAAAAGCATGTTGATTCTAATTAAAATTAGATAGAGTAATACCATACTATTATCTTTTATAAATGAGATAGTATTCACTCAGACCACATGTGCATCATAAAGATAACAATTAATACTGAATGGTGCTAAATATTAAATATTGACATTTATTCATGATAAAGAATAAAACAGGATGCTTTTCCCCTTCGAAACTGCAATGTACTAAAATCTTGGTACATGTTGCCCTCTAGTGGAATTTTTCAAATAGGCAGTTAGTAGGTTTTGATGCCCTTTCAGTATCTGGATTACAAAGTTTAGTGATACAAATTTTCTAAAGACAAATTAATTTATTTCTTTGACAATGTTAAGTAATTTAAAAATCCTTTTCACTATTTTTGTCATGTATAGGTTTTGCTTTTAAAAATCAAAAACTGTAAAAGAACAAAGAGATCTCTCCTAGCCATTAAAGAAAAAGAAGGTATGATTCATGCAAAATGAAAAGTAGAAATAGAGAACTCAAGCATGTAATTTTATTTTCTTAGAATCTCTGCCAAGAAATGTTATCCAAGCTGACTCTATAAAACTATCATCAAAAACTCATCTCTTTACAAAACGCATGATCCAAACTGTATTTTAGTTTCTTGGTAGAAAGCAATAATTTGAAAACTCCTTAATAGTAACAAAAAATAGTGATTATAGAAATATGAAACAAATAATTTTCAGAAATATTTTGTTACCTTTTGATTTGATTTCAAAGAAAATATTTATTATACTGTCTGCACAATTATTTTTTCAGTTTATAATTTTAATATATGTACATTGTTTTAATTTATATTCCAATTAAAGAAGAGGTAAATGTAAATAGTATACAAAACATATTCAATTTATTTAGGCATTTCAAACTATGCTATTAGTTTATTGTTTTATATCACTTCTTGATCCCTCATCAACTTTACTGTTGTTAATATTCTACAATGCCTCCTTTAAGCACATATATATTTAGAATAGAAATCTTATTTATATACTTAAAAGTAGTATATAAATTTCCTCTCCTTAAAATGGTTTTAAAATATGGTACCTTAATTAATTGTAGAGACAAAGGTTTGTGGCTCCACTTACCCTATGAAAAATTATAAAACAAACATTTAGTCAACTATATTTCATGTTTACCCATTCCTAAACCCATTTTTTAAAAGCAATATAAGCTAGTGAAATGTAGCCCTATCAAGAAATTATAAAGTTATTAAAAATAGCCTTGAATTATTTTAAAGCATGAAAAATATACCTGGAACACAAATTTAAGTTTAAAGTGAGGTAAAATATTCCGTGAAAAATTATGCTCAATTGTTTTTTTACTTCCTTGAAATCTAAATGTATTTTCATTTTATATTGGACATTTTGGTGTACTGATTATGAATTAACTATTCACAACCTTTCTTTTTATTCTGTGTATGTTTAAAAACAATGACCACCACAAACAATTAAAGATAGATATGAATAGAAATTTCTTTTTTTTAAAGCATCAATAAATTAAGGAAATAAATAGTCTATTATGTCAATGTAAGATTTGTCATGGGACATGTTAACTAAATTCACTAGGTCCCAAACAAAGGTAGCTTTGGTGGAACTGGCAAGTTTTAATTTGTCCTCAGTAGGTAGTTGAGCTCATTTTGTTGGTGCCTTAATCATGGTTTACTTTCTTTGCTTCTGGGATGGTTCTGCTTTTGCAGGAAGACCCTCCCTGTGTTTCCCTGTCTGTGGTTGGCCCTGTATCCACACCATCCTCTTTATGAAATCTGACTTGAGTCCTCATCATTAATATGAATTAAAGCTCTATTTTTTCAAAGAATCTTTTGGAATACACTTTTCCAATTAATAGATTTTTTTAATGTGGGCAGGGCAGTAAGGAATTAGGTCTATATTAAAAAGCTTGAGAAACCCCGAGTGCTTAACCATAGTTTCCTACTTTTCACTTTTGGAAAGGCTAAATATTAAAGGAAGATAATGGGCTAAAATATCACCGAGTTTAAAGCCCTACGTATTTCAGCAAGAGGGCCCTACAAATAGAATGGGGTTCAGAAGGGACATTTCAAGAGACTGTGTCAAATCAACCATGTAATCCTGGTGTATTTATAATATACTGTGTCCTTTCTTTCTCTCTTTCCCCTCCATCTCTGCCTCCGCCTCTGCCTGGCATGCTCATCACATCTCCCCCCCACCCTTAACCTCCCTCACCCTTCACCAGCTACCACGCACCCTAAATCAGGACATTCGTCATCCATGTGGCTGTTGAAGTTTGGGAGACAGCATGCCTCCAAAGCAAGGTTTGGCAAACATGGCAGAACCATTCACCTCTTTGTTAAATACATTTTTATTTGGAACAGGGCCACACTCCTTTGTTTACGTATTGCCTACAGCTGCATTGCTATTACAATGGCAGAGTTGAGAGGTTGTGAAGGAAGCTGTATGACTCACAAAGCCTAAATGATTTACAAATAACATTTGCTCAACTCTGCGCTGCAGTAGTTTTGTCTTTCAGCCAGTCCACAAGCTCTCCATGCATGACTTTCTTCACTGATCCGGCACAGCTCTAGAGATCCTGCCTTTCATCTCTCAGAACAGAGCAAAGCAGAAAATTAATTTTTGGCATTGATGTCTTCTGAGGGAATGTAGTATAAACCGCAAATCTGATACCATGGCTTTTAAAGCTAATAATGCTGATGACCCTTAGAATGGAGTGTCGCTATGCCAGTTCATTCAGTCAGTGGCCAGGGCAGCCTTGCATGTCCAATGAAGTGACAGAGAAGCAGTTAGCGGTGCTCTCTTCCCTGCTATCAGAACTTTTAGAATAAACCAGGGGAATATTTTTATGCACCAGTCAAACTCAGTTAACAGCTTAGTTCGTTAGCTTATGCTGGTTAAATTCTTTTATAGATTAGTGAGACAAAAAGTATGCTTAATCCCATCATTGCAGCTATAAAATTTTATGTGCAACCCCATCTCTATTTTCCTTTGGTTCCTCAACATACATTTCCAAGATGATGTTACTTCAATTTACTAATAATGGTCATTATTGGTTTTGACTATATGCACCAATGTCCCTTTTTCCTTTAGTCGAGTCTAAGAAATGTGTACAGTCGTTCTAGTCATGATATGATATCGAGTTACCAAGGTAAGGCTGGACATAGCTATCTGAGTCAGATAACGCTAACTGTAACACAGTTGTGTAGAGAAAACAGTCATTTCCTTACATGAAATGAAGGGAGTAAGGCTCAGGGGACTAAAGCAGCATGTTGTCTAGTGATCAAGTAACTCTCAGAAAACTCTTATGTAAATTGACGTTGAGTACTCTCACTTAAGTTATTTCAACATGTCTTCATGCATCCCTCTTTTAAAATATCAAGATAATAAGGTTCTATGATGAAGGACGTGTGTGCAGAGGGAGTGAGACAATATAGTCAGAGGAAGACAGAAGTGAAAACACTGCGACTACCAAAGCATATTTATAACTTCACAATTGTCTCTGGACAATCTGTGTTCAGTCTACTGTACAAAATTATGATACATGGAAGAATGTTCTTTCCAAATGTATTTAACAAAGGCCATTGTCCGGATTTGTCTATAAAAATTCAGAAATTGTTGCAATCTATTCAGCAAAGACTCCTTCCAGTTGGGATAGTCTGACAGAAGAGCCATTTTACGGTTTGTGAAGAAAGTTCATGTTCTTATTATTTAACTTCGCCAGCTTTACTTTTACAAAGGCACAGAGGAGATTTGCCTCTTGTTGGCAGAGCCTCCAAGGTCTGGGCTCCTTGAAGTCCTATCAACTGTCTTTTCATAAATCAACATATGAAGGTACTCTAAAAATTTCTGAACTAGCTCATATTTTTAATACCAAGGGATTGACAAAGTTATAACTGTAACACTGAAAATATGGTACATTACATTTATAATGGTATTGAATTGGTGATATCAGTTCTAATGAACATTGCAATTTAAACTATACAGTCTGTCCAGGATGTATCCAGCCATGTACTATGAAAAATAGAGATATTTGTTGAAGAAGATACAAGAAACATTGTATATAGGACAATGGTACCTCAGTCCCCTTCGAAGTTGGCACCTTGGGACTTCACACAGTTCTCTCAGTCGCCATCAGCTGCCCCATCGTAATTTCCAGAATCTCATTGATGGTCTGAAATCCCTTCCCTTTCAAAAGTGATTTTAGTTTTGGGAAAAACCAGAAGTCTCAGGATGCCAAATCTGGGACATAGGGGGTCTGAGTCACCAAGGTGATTTGATGTTTCAGCAAAAAACTGCATGAGATGTGATGCATGAGCAGGCATGTTGTCACGATGAAGCTGCCAATCACCAGTTGCCTGTAGCTGTGGCCTTCTGAATCATCCGAATAGTTTCCGTGGAGGAATGTTCAAGTTTAAAGCAGAATTTGATTTAAATTTGTACTCGCTCAGTCATTTTGAATGTGAGAGCCACACAGCACACATGCTCACTCAATGGTGCCTACCACCCCCACTGATTAGTACAGTGAAATCCTCATTCTTCATGCGTGAACATCCCAAACCACTCTCCTGGGCTGACAGGTTACATCGATGTTACACAAAGCATTATTATATTAACAGTGGCTGGGTTTTTTCCAGACATACCTCATATGTCTTTTTTTTATCTTCTTCTAAGTTTTGTTAGGTAAATTTTATTATCCTCAGGGCATAAACTTTTGTAGAAACACTTCTGGCTTAAAATATATATGTTGATGAATTTTGAAACATTAAGAAATCTGCATATTGCAATGTAACTGTATATTCATACTTTGGATAGTAATAAAATTTGTATTTCAAAATGCTAAACATTAACACCTATTTTCTGATAATTCTCCTGTAAAGAATGCACTAAATATAGAACCCGAAACCAAAGAAACAGTGAAGAAGGGATTTAAAGCTATCTCAACATTTAAAAGAAAACTACATGCAGAGTGGTTGCATTTTCCAGTAAAGACACGAGGGAATCAATGAATATTGTTTTAGGTAACAATTAAGGACCCATAATTTGTACTGATATTTGTCTCTTAATTGCCTTTTTATAGTGGTATGGACCATAAAAAACACATTCTATGTTGTCTTCCTGGATTTCTGTTTATTTTTCTTATTTCCTGCTTGTCAGACAGACATTCACAACAACACTACCAATAATACAAAATCTTAAATAGAAAGAAAGTAGCAGTAGTTGTGTGTATGTGTGTGCACCTTGTGTTTGTGAGTGTGTACATGGTAGAGCATCTGAAGTTCTGATAAAACTTTGTATATTAGTAAGGCAAATTGTTATAGGTTTGTAATAGAAGGCACACCCCATTTTATTACTCCTAAAATACTCTATATGTGCTAAGAGTATGTCCTTTTACAACCTTTTGAATATTGAAATCCTGACAATTATGTTTTTACATATTTTGAAGTGAACCCCAGTGTAATCCATTACTGAGGTGGACTTAGTGTGAATTTGCTACACCAAGAGTAATTGTTAAAGAAGTCATCTCTGGACAGACATTCTAATTTATTAAACTTATTTCAATGTATTTATTATTTTGTTTTATTTGACTTTCTTGTTCTGTTCAGACGTTTTTCAGTCTTCTAGCAAAGAAGAAAGAGGAAAGGAGGGCCTGAGGATGAGAATAAAATAACCAGAGAAGAAGGCGCAGAAGGATGAGAAGCAACAGGAAAGAGAGAGGAAGAAACAAAAGGGGTAGGTGCTAATTTTCAACCAGCATCCACAAACTGGTGGTTTGGAGAGAAAAATAAAATGGCTGCCTGTAACAGGGAAAGTCACTCTAGTTCAGAATAATTTGCTAAGTCATTGTCATCAAGTTAGTCTTTCTACTAGAGAACAGGCATAGGATGAGGATAAAGAGGAGACACAGCTTTTGCCTTTCATGGATTTACTATATAGTAGAATAGATCGTTCAGGTAGACAAATGACAACAGAAAAGAGAATGCTGAGATTAAAAAAACACAACACAGTAGTGGGATTACAGAACAATAGGATTATTTGTAGTTATAGCTTTAAGATACAGCTTCAGAGAAGATCAACATTTGAGGTAGTCCTTGAAGTATGGGTATGGCAGGTAGGCATGCGTAGCAGAGGGAATTCCGGGACATAGAATGGTATGTGTGAATACATAGAGGGATGAGCATGTCAGGGCATTTGGGGAATAGTAGCTGACTCAAGAGGAATGAAACATAAACTCTGGTAAAGGAGTTAGTGTTAAGATTGGAAGTACATTTACAGAAGAGCTAGAAGAATGCCTTGCCTGTGTGAGCAAAGAGTCTACATTTTATTAAGACAAAAAAAGGGAGATTACATAGGGTTTTGTTTTAATTATTTTTTCTATTAT
>PVKM010011605.1:0-32915 GCA_004027735.1 Carollia perspicillata
TTGTTAATTTTCATCATTCAATAAAGCTGTGTAATTTCTCTTTCCTGATTGGGCCTCAACTGGTATAACATATATAATTATAACATGTCTCATAATTTCTTTATTCATTATTTTGTTGATGAAAATTTAGATTACTATTTTTTATTACAAATAATGCTCTTATGGTAATATAACCATTTTTCCAAAGTTTAAAGAATTTTGGGGTATCTATCTATAGTTTTAAAAAGTTTATTTACCAAGATGATTTATAAATTTACAATTTGACCAGTGGCATATGAGTATTCAGTTGCTTTATATTTAACCAATAGATGATATTGTCAAACATTTTTATAAAATATTTGCAAATACAATTGATGCAAGAGGGTATTTCATTGAGATTTAGATTTTTATCTTCATGATAAAAAATGGCCATTAGTTGTTTACTATTTGTTGCATAGAACCTATTCCTGTATTTTACTGTTTTTTTTTTTATTGAGTTGTTTGCCTTTTATTACTGAGTTGATGGAATTCTTCTGATATTCTAGATGTTAATTCCTCTTAAGTTATTTGTCTTATTAATAAGTTTTCAGTCTGTGATTTTTATTTTACTCTCTTTAGACTATATTTCAATTTATATAAGCTTAATTATAAAATGATAAAGTTTATCAAGGATTTACTTTAAAGTTTAATAAAGTTTAGAAAGAATATTATTTTATATTGTTTCCTAAAAGGTTTAAGCCACATAAATTGATTTCTAACAACCTATATTACTTTTAGTGTTTGATATAAAGTGAAAACAAAATTTGATTCTTTTCCATATTGATATTGTCCCAGCAGCAGATATGATGTTTCTTAATTTCCTACACTGAAATATTAGAAAAGTTCTATCATGTAAATAATTTGTATATATTTATGAGTCTACTCCTCATTTCTCTTTTCTGTTCTAATTTGTTTACTATAGTACCTATAATGCACTGTCTTAATTAAGCTTTAATTTTGAAAAGCCAGTATTCATCCATTTGTTTTAGGAATGTCTTATTCCTTTTGCTCATTTGCTCTTTAACATAAAAATGAGTCTTTCTTCAATTTACAGGAAAATTTTTTGTTGGAATTTTGACTCATATCTTGCTGAACAATTTGTTGTTTCACAAGGTACTAGATATTTTAAAGTACTTATCATAGCTATGTAGGTTGTTCTATAGGTAGAGAATAAGAATTATTAAAACTTTATTTATGACTTGATTTTACTAGTTTCTTTTAAGGATTATTTACTTGACATCTACTCAAATTTCACTCTACTGTTAACATAAGCATGCTCTTTCCCCCCCCTCAAGATTCTTTTATTAAAAACAGGTTAAAAAGTTTCTTTGTTTTTTTCCATAAGATGGCTCTAGTAGTGCTTAGTTGTGTTGAACTTTATTCAAAACAATTTTGTTAGATTGTATTGTGACAGCTCTGATATCAGCAGGCATTAAAAAACCTTAATGTTATGCTTTATTATTTCAAAAAAGGAGTACACATAGCTGAAAGGCAAAAAAAATTATTTGCACAGAGTATGAAGAAGGTGCTGTGACTGATCGAACATGTCAGAAGTGGTTTGTGAAGTTCTGTGCTGGAGACTTCTCGCTGGGTGATGCTCCATGGTTGGTTAGACCAGCTGTAGTTGACAGCAATCAACAAGGCACAATCATTGAAAATGATCAATGTTATACCATGCAGGAGATAGCTGACATACTCAAAATGTCCAATCAATCGTTTTTGGTGAAAATGAAAAATATGTCTTTTATTTTATGGAAAAAGCTAAACAGATTTTTTGGCCAACCCAATAATACCATATCTGGTTTTCACATGCTCACTCCTGAGGACATTAACAACATTCTTTCCCTGGGTTAAGCAGACAAAAAGCTCACTGCATTCTACTTGCTTTGACTAATACTGCTACTTGAAGAAGTGTAGCAGAAAAACTCCCCAAAAGGGAAACTCCAAATTGGGGAACTTTGGGAAGTTGAAAGTTAGGCAAGTTCTGTGAAGATTAATTCCAAAATTCTTTTTGCCAAAATATTCCTGATATTTCTCTTAGAAATTTTCATTGCAATCCCAGTGGAACGTTTCCCTGTATATTTGATTGAGCTCATCTGACCTTTTGTATACCTACTAAGAGATAAATCCTATATTTGGACAAAATTCATAATTGGAGAATATAAGATAAGTAATAAAAATTTTAGATGCTGTAATAATTTTTCAAAAAAAGAAAACTGTGGTTTTATACATTAAACTGTTAAATAAATTGTTTGAAGGAAATGCAAAGCTGACTTATAAATACAATAAAATAGACAGTAGATATATAAAAATAAATGGCAAAAGATACCTTTTTGCCACAGAAAAATAAGATCAAGGCTTATATACTCGCACTGTAACTCCATAAGGTTGTTGCAATTCACTGTTCTTTATTATTTTTATTCAAGTGAGTTCAATAAAATTTTTCAAAATAGCACAAACAGTTTAGTAATATTGAAATAACTTATGGACTGAGCTATTCCTTTTCCCTAAAAATATATAAAATTTGAATCATTTGGTGAAAGGCGAATGCCAGGAATATTGAGTGGACTATTCCATTTTTGTTTAATGCTGAGAGGCTGGAAGTGAAGCATCATCAACAGCTGGTATTTTCACTTGTTCAAAATACTCATGAAACATGCTCATTTTATTTTCCACTTTTTAAAAATTATTTTATTTTATTTTATTTTAATTGTCATTCAAATACAGTTTTCTGTCTTTTACTCCCATCCCAGTCCAGCCCCCTAGTGCTCCCCACCTCCCTCCCATTTCCACCCCCCTTAGTTTTTGTCCATGTGTCCTTTATACTTGTTCCTGTGACCCCTTCCCCTTTTCCCCTGAAATTCCCTCCCCTCTCCCCTCTGGTTACTGTCAGCCTGTTTTCTATTTCAATGTCTTTGGTTATATTTTGCTTGCTTGTTTGTTTTGTTGTTTAGGCTCCTGTTAAAGGTGAGATCATATGGTATTTGTCTTACACAGACATGCTTATTTCACTCAGCATAATGCTCTCCAGTTCCATCCATGCTGTTGCAAAGGGTAGCAGCTCCTCCTTTCTTTCTGCTGCATAGTATTCCATTGTGTGAATGTACCATAGTTTTTTGAGCCATTCATTTACTGATGGAAACATGCTCATTTTCTAGGCAAAACACCAAAGATTTAGATGACACTATAAAACCTATTTTAGTCATAAAGTTTAATTTTGCCCAAAATATAAGTACATTTTTTGTGTAATTTAGAGACACATATGAGATTTATTTTAGAGTGCATCATATTCATAAAAAGTTCCCCAAAAGAGTAATTTTATATTACCTGACATTTCATTATTGACAAATAGAGCATTTTCTTGTAAATGAAATCAAAGTTATGCATATTCTATTCCATTTGGGGTAAGGAACTACCCTTCCAATACTTTGTAGAATTTTATGTTCTGTAATTCATAATTTTTTGTGTTAGTGAAACTCTCATTTAAAACTTAAAAAAAGTAATTTGGTTTGGAGATAGATGATCTTAGTGTTTTGTGTGAACTATTTTAAATCAAGTTGGCTTGTCTGTCTAGTGTAAATTATTTCAGGACCTGAATGTACTATGTCACCTTACAGATGATTGAAAAAAGTTAAGATAGTTGAAGTAAAAAATGTGGGGAAAAAGGCATTATAAGTAAAAAGCTAATTTGGTTAATGTAATAGTAATGTAATACAGCAGAATAGCTACAAGACATTAAAAAGTATAATTCCAATATGGTACAGAGGTAACTAGAATCACAGAAACAAAATGAGACTTATATGTCAGGCCAGGAATTTAGAAATTTATTTATTATGCTGTTTCTTTTGTGAAGATATATATTAATTAGAGAGATTGAATTTAACCTGGCAATTTTCTTATAATATTTTCTTAACAATTTATAATTTACTCCATAATCTCCAAATATAGTGGAAGAATATTCAATTAATCTAAATTATGTTATACTAAGACTAAAAATGCATTTTCATATAAACTAATATACAACTACACTCATTATAAGTAAGAGAAAGAGGAAAAGAAGTAGTTTTACTTAGTATTACAGAACATTGTCTGAATTTTCTTTGACATTATCAAATTACTTGGGAAGATGTAACCATCCCTTCCTTTCTGTGAACTTTGATACAAATTAAAATTTTAATAATACATATGTAGATTTCATTGGGGACAAACTTGCAAATTAGGTATAATGGTACATACTTGAGACTTCGTCAATAGTTTCAAGTTCTACTGGGTGGTTTTAAGACTATTTATCCAGAACAGTTTAAAGTTTACAACAGAATTTAGAGGAAGTTACAGAGATTTCCCTTATATCCTCTATCTCCACGTATGCATGGCTTCCCTCATTCTTAATCATCACTCAGCAGAATGGTACACATTTTACCAAGGATGAACACACCCTGACACATCATTATCACCCCAAGTGCATACTGTTCCTTAGGATTTAATCCAGTGTTGTACACGCTACGCACTTGGACAAATGTATAGGGAAATATACCCATCATCCCAGTATCATGCAGAGTGCTGTCACTGCCCTAAGAATCTTCTGTGCTTGCCTATTTATTATCTCTTTCTAGCATCCTTAGCAACCACTGATCTTTTTCACTGACTTGACAGTTTTGTGTTTATTTATAATGTCATATAGTTAGAATCAACATGTAGTATTTTTTTCAGATTGACTTATTTTACTTATTAACTTGCAATTAATTTCCCTGCATGTCTTGTCAAGACTTGATAGTTAATACCTTTTTGTGCTAAATAATATTCTATTTTCTGGATGTCCATCGGTTTATTTATCCATTCACCTACTTAAGGACATCTTGCTTGCTTCCAAGTTTGGGCAATTACAAATAAAACTATTTAAACATTTGTATGTTGGTGTTTGTATGAATAACAATTTTCACCTTGTTTGGGAAAATACCAACGAGTATACTTGCTGGATTGCATGTAAGAGAACATTTGGTTTTTAAGAAATTGCCAAACTGTCTTCCAAAGTGGCTGTAACATTTTGCATACTCACCAGCAATGAATTAAAGTTTCTGTTGCTCCACATCCTTGTGAGGATTTGCTGTTGTCTGTGTTCTGAGTTTTGGCCACTCTGATAAATGTGTAGTATTATCTCGCTGTTGTTTTAATTTGCATTTCCATGATGACCTATAATATGGAACATCTTATTGCATGACTATATTTGCCATCTATATATCTTCTTCGGTGTGGTGTCAAGATCTTTAGCTCATTTTTAATTAGGGTGGTTGTGTTCATATTGCTGAGTTTTAAGAGCTCTTTGCATATTTTGGATAATAGTATTTTATCAGATGCGTCTTCAGAAAATATTTCCTCTCATTCTGTGACTTGTTTTCTCACTCTCTTGACATTATTTTTGTCAGAGGAGAAGCTTCTAATTTTAATTAATCCATTTTCCATTTACCGATTATTTCTTTCATGGATCATGTCTGTAGTGTTGTATCTATAAAGTCAATGCCGTAACCAAGGTTATGTAGGTTTTCTATTATGTTATGTATTAGGAGTTTTATAGTTTTCTACTTCACATTTAGTTATGTGATACATTTTAAATTAATATTTGTGAAGGGTATAGGGTCCCTGTCTAGATTCACCAGTTTTTCAAGTGAATTTCCAGTTGTTCCAAAATTATTTGCTAAAGAGACAAAGTTTGCTGCATTGTATTGCTTTTGATGTTTTTGGTCAAAGATCAGGTAACTATATGTGGGTCTATTTCTAGGCTCTCCATTCTTTTTTAAAAAATTATTGTTCAGTTACAGTTGTCTCCATTTCTGCCCCATTACTCTCCCCTGTCCTACCCAGCCCCACCTCCCACATTCAATTCTGCCCCCCCTTGTCTTTGTCCATGGGTCCTTCATAACATATTCCTTGGCTTGACCTTTCCCCTTCTTTCCCCCATTATCTCCCCACCCCCTCACCTCTGGTAACTGTCAGTTTGTTCTTTATCTCCATGTCTCTGGTTCTGTTTAGGTCTCTTGTTTGTTTTGTTGATTGTGTTCCACTTATAGGTGAGATCATATGGTATTTATCTTTCACTGCCTGCCTTACTTCACTTAGCATAACTCTCTCCAGTTCTACCCATGTTGTCATGAAGAGTAAAAGTTTCTTCTTCCTTTCAGTTTAATAGAATTCCATTGTGTAAACGTACCACTGTTTTTTTTTTTTTTTTTTTTGATCCATTCATTTACTGATGGGCACATAGACTCTAACACTTGGCTATAGTAAATTGCGCTGTTGTGAACATTGGGTGCATAAGTTCTTTTGAATTGGTGTTTCAGGTTTCTCAGGATATAATAATCCCAGCAGTGGAATTGCCAGGCCAAAAGGCAGTTCCAATTTTAGTTTTTGAGAAAATTCCTTACTGTTTTTTACAGTGGCTGCACCATTCTGCCTTCCCATCAGCAGTGCACTAGGGTTCCCCTTTCTCCACAATCTTGCAAGCGCTTGTTGATTTGTTTATGATGGCCATCCTGACTGGTATGAAGTGGTATCTCATTATGGGTATCTCATTTTGCATCTCTCTGATGGCTAGTGATGCTGAACTTCTTTTCATGTGTCTCTGGGCCCTCTGTATGTCCTCCTTGGAGAAGTGTCTGTTCAGGTCCTTTGTCCATTTTTTAATTGGATTATTTGTTTTCCTGGCATGTAGTCATGTGAGTTCTTTATATATTTTGGAGATCAAACCCTTGTCTGAAGTATCATTGGCAAATATATTTCCCCATATGGTTGGTTCCCTTTTCATTTTGCTGATGTTTTCTTTAGCGATGCAGAAGCTTTTTAATTTGATATAATCCCATTTGTTTATTCTTTCCTTTATAATCCTTGTTCTCAGGGGACATATCAGTGAAAATATTACTATGTGTAATATTTGAAATTTTCCTGCCTATGTTCTCCTCTAGGACTGTTATGTTGTCACACTTATATTTAAGTCTTTTATCCATCTTGAATTTATTTTTGTGTGTGGTGTAATTTGGTGATCGAGTTTCATTTTTTTGCAGGTAGCTGTCCAGATCTCCCTACACCATTTGTTGAAGAGGCTAATTTTACTCCATCTATCTCTTGACCACTTTGTCAAATATTAATTGACCATAGAGACTTGGGTTTATTTCTGAGCTCTCTATTCTTTTCCACTGATTGTCCATTCTTATTCCAGTACTAGACTGCTAAATTTCTGTTAAAAGACTGTTTGTGTAGTCTTTTGCCAATATTGTTTTGATTATTGTAGCTTTATACTAAGCCTTGAAATCATTTAATGTCAGTCCTACAACTTTGTTCTTTTTTTTACATTACCATGTTTGCTGTTCTAGATCTTTTTTCTCTCCTTATATATTTTAGAGTCAGTTTGTTGGTATTCACTAAATAACTTGTTATTTTGATTAGGATTGCATTGAATATAAATATCAGATTAAGAATAACTGACACCTTGACAATATTGTCTTCCTATCCATGACCATGGGATATCTTTCTGGTTATTTTGTTTTTCTTTTATTTTACCGTTAGAGTATTGTAGTTTGCCTCCTATAGATATTGTACATATTTTGTTAGATTTATATTAGTATTTCATTTGTGGGTTGTAAAGTAAATGTTACTGTGTTTTTAATTTCAAATTCTATATGTTCATTATTTGTATGTAGGAAAATTAACTTTTTTATATTAACTTTGTATCCTGCAATATCTTGATATGCCTGCTTATTAGCTTCACAAGTCTAATGTAATTTTTTGTACATATATATTTGTGTGTATACATTTTGAGTTTGTTTATGAAAATGTAGCATTAAAATATTTGATAACAATTGACTTTTTATTTTTTAATTTCTGACAACTTGGTTACCTGAAGTTTCTTCTATAGAAGTGTGGTGAAAAATGAATACAGTTAATTGTATTAAATATATAACATGGTCATTTTTAAATACATTTCAGAAAATTCTGATATCTATATATTTCAGGAAATGTTATTTGTGTTGTGTAATTACTATTGCCATATCAACAATTGCTTAGTTTTGTAGTTTGATAAGAATTTGTATCATGGCAATACAGCTAAATGAAAATATTTCCTATGAATTAGATATGTAAGCAATTTACAGAAAAGTTACCATATAAAGATGGAAATGATAATAGTTCTGTTTGTTTCTAACAGGAAACTGTGAAACTAACTCCTGAACTTATATGGCCATTACCTCTGTTTCTCTTTTTTTTAATTTTAACTTACATTAATTCTATAAAGTTTATTGCATGTTATTCTAGTCAACACCCATCTGTCTAGTCATAACTCAATTAAACAGCATATTTAGATTTGATTAAATTTTCTGAGAAATGTGATAGAGTGAAATTCCATGAGCTTCACTGAAAAGTATGTTATAATGACCTTCAGTGAATTTTATGAGTATTTACTTAAGACTATGTACTTGTCATGGAATACAAATATAATTTAGCTATGGTTCTTGACTTGATGTAGGCCTACTGTAAAATAAAGACAACAGACTCATTAGCAGATAATTTCAACACAATATGTTATGTGTTAAACATGATTATATGGGCACTGAGAGTAGACACACATGGAAAATTATCTTGGTTTCAGTAAGGATTCCTAAAAGAGATGACATTCACTCTACATTTGAAGAGTAATAAATATTTAATATTTTCCAATTGTATGCAATTATTATTATCTCTCTTCTTTAAAAAATAGATCTCTCTTAAAAACAAGTATAAACACAAGTTTTTTTATGTCATAATGATTTTGTAACATGATGAAGACTGTAATTTTTTGCCTTTGGAGAGGCTATACTTTGTTTGGGGTATAAAAAGCCAAAGATGAGAATTTGAGAGCTGCTTTTGTCTTCAGTATTTCCTTGAGTAATCTATGGAGCTGGACTGAAGGCAGGCAATTATTTGCTTCTCTCCCAATATATGGAGGTCAGGAGCTTCATTATGTTCCATGAAATAAAGTAAATTAGGATTTAAACTTACACTTTCTACAGCATTTTCTCCCAGTTCCCAGAAAAATGTGAATGAAGAACAGTTCATAAGACCTTACATTTTTACTTCAATGATTATGTTTTGGTCATATATTGATTACTTTTTTCCCACATTTTATTTATACCCTCTTCAGAGCTCTTGTTTTATTTTATTTTATATTATCACATACCTAATAAAGGCTCTTTTATGTGACAGACCTTTGTTTACTATTTATTTATATAAAAATTTATGTCCAGACAGGATTGGAAAAAACTGGAAGGCCACAAAAAGTGTTTTTATAGATCCCTGATTTATCCATTCCTATATTTGGTATTGTTTATCAAAAGAAAAAAGAAAAGAAGAAAGAAAAACAAAAAAAGTCTGTTTTCCATCTTGAATGCTTTTGATGTTTCAAAGTTCTACATCTATATTTAGAGTTTAAATACATTATTTTTATGTCAAGTTTTGATATCTTATTATGATCAAATCTTAACAGACTTTCCCAGTCTGTTGTGTTCCAGATTTAGAAATATCTAACCATTTGAATGCTTCTCTGTTACACCAATTACTTAAAGTAGAACTCCCCAACTCCCCAACTGGTGTGCCATGATGATTTGTAGCTTTGCTAAGACATAACTTTCATCAGCTCTTGGACTTACAGGTCAGGCCTGTGATAGCCAAGTCCATAGATAAATTATCTGCAGCTGTGTGTTAACTTCATATATTATAACAGTATTAATGGCATAGGGTGTATTATGTGAAAAGTTTCAAAATACTGCTCTAATTATTATTCTTCATCAAATGCATTCTTTTTGAGTTCTACTTCATCTTCTCACCTCTAGTCATCCCTAGTTTTTCTTTAATGTTGTCAAGTTTGATAATACTTCTATTCTGTAAGCATAATTAAATAAGTATTTTCTCTAGATTGATTCTGTAAGTCTAAAATCATTAACCAGTGTTTACACCATTCATAGTAGCATACACCTTATTGGTTTTTGTAACAGTAAGGAGTATTCTATGACTTCATAATTTTTTAGGTATAGACCACTTTCTCTCCCCTTGATTTTTTCTTATTCCCTTCCTTTTCATATTGCTTTGACTCACTTTATAATATATTTAATTTCCTTCAACATATTGTGCATGTTTATAATCTCTGAGCACAACTTTGTTTCTGGACACATCGTACCAGAAAACTAGTGTCCCTCTGGAATACTAAAGTAATCACTATAAATAAGGCAGAATAGGAGAGAAATAGGAAGTTGAAACGGGCTGGACAAATAGGGAACAGCAGTAAGATGGTCTATTTAAATCCAAATATATCAGTCATTACATTATATAGTAATTGACTAATTCCCTGGTTAAAATGAAAAAGAATTCAAAATTGCACTCTATTTTTATAATGAATGCATATAAGCATAAGGATTCAGGAGGCTGAAGAAGGGAGAAGATGTACCATGCATTAATGCATTAACATCAATACATTAACTATGTTAAAATAAAATAAAATATCCAAATACAAAGAATTTGCAAATTCAGGAGTTAAATTTAAACTAAAATTTGGACTTTAATTGATTATGATGTGTCAATGTAGGTTTATTAACTGCAGTAATTTTTCTATTATGGTTGGCAATGTTGATGACTGAGCAGACTCAGCATGTGTGGGGATGGAGTATATGGGAAACCTTTGTACCTTTTCCTAAATGTTGCTTTGAACCTATAATTACTCTAAAATATATGTCTTAATAAAAATATCAAGAAAGTGAGAGAAAATAAAAATTTAGTTAAAAGGTTTTACTAGATGTGAACGGGAATATTTTATAGTAATATAGTTTTAACTGATCCAGAATCATAGTGAGAAAATTCAACACTGCTTTATCACTAATTGATTGAATTATCCAGCATACCAAAAAAAATCAGTAGACATATGGAAGATTTAAACAACATGACTAACACACCTAACATAACTGTCATGTTTAGAATACTATAGGCCAAAACTATACAGTTTATAATTATACATTGTACAGATAATTTGTCTAAAAATCATTTCTTAAACATAAGAAAAATATCAACATATTTTAAAGAATTGATACCATGTAGAGTATCTTTTTTGATCACAATAAAGGCAGCTAGAAGTCATTTAAAAAAACTTTACATGTCCACATATTATAGGAAGTTATTAAATAAATGTTCATATAAACCATTGATTTAAGATACAGTTAATAATAAAAAGTACTTTGAGCTGAATAATAGGAGTGTTTGTGAGGTGTGGCTAAAGCAGGGCTTAGGGAAAAATACATGGCCACAAATGAGGAAAGTAGAAATGAATAGCTGAAAAATTAATGTTATCAGGAGATTTACATAGCAGAAGATTAGATAAAAGCTGTGACATTACTCAAAAGAAATGCACAGGGAAACATTAAAGTAAGAATAAATATATAGTAGTGAGGAGAAAGGATGCCTCCTGTGGAAGCAATATAGTACTGAGTCAAAGACATTTTTCTTCAAGTGATTGAAGCAAGGCTCTGCTCACAGGTGATGCACAATGAGTTCTTGCTCAGTGCATGAGGCCAGTTGTCTCGTTGATATCTGTTTTCAATGATCTGTACTGCTTAAAGGGTTAAGCCTGTTGGATTCAATTCCTTGGTGTTTAGATTCACACCAAAAGAGGTGTCATTGTCACCTGTTTTGGACATTGGGTAAATTACCATTTCTATTTCTTAGTTTCCTCATTTGTGTGAAGAAATGAAGAGTCTTTACCACAGAGTTTTCAGGAGACGATGTGATATGCTTAGCATAGTACTTGAGTTACAATAAGCTTTTAAAGCATATAAAGCATGTAACTTTTTTGTATCTCATGACACTTGGGATTCTGAGATCTGACTGTGTCTAACTTGGGGGTAAAAAAAGAAATAAAAACTCTGTTGAACTACATGCTGTCTTTCAAACATAAGCTAATGTTGTTCCTTTTTTCTGAATACTTTTAATACCATTGTCTATTTAGCATCTGTTGTTAATAATTCAAATGAGGCTCAAAATTGCCTCTTCTGTAGAATATTCCTGACTATTTCTCCCAATTATATGAGTTCTCAATGTACATTTAATGAATGTAAAAGTGATGGAGCATCCTGATGAAGAGCAAATAACTAACAACAAACACGATTGCTAAAACATAACTATTGGTTACTCTCTCTATATAATTTTATTTTCTTATGTCTTATACACTTTCTACTTTTTGTATTTCAAATAAACAGCTTGTTGAGCTATTGTTGGATAATAAGTTGACATCTTTATTGAGTGATTCACAAAGACACCTGGATCTATTTCCTTAGAAATTAAAACACCTTTACAACCCATCAGTGTCTGGTGGACGTTTAATTTGTTTGTCTAACATTCATTATCTCATTCTTTTCTAGGTTGAATTATGTCTTCTTTACACATTCCCATTTGAAAACAACTAAATACACAATCAAAGTCAGAATATATAAGTGTTTTCTTGCTTTAATTTACTTTCATATCCCACAAATACATGTTGTGATAGTGTGATATTGTTTAATAACAACTTTATTATGAATATACCGTGATAGGGAATATTTATGATACTGCTTGCAAAAGATAATGCAGATTATTTAAAGCATTAAGAGAAAACATTTAAAAAGTTAAATGATGGTTTCATCTAATGAAAATAAAATGCCATAGTAATGCTAATATATTGAGTCTATCAATGACAATGAGAATATATTAAAGTCATCTACATGTTCAAATCCCTGTGCTTCTACCGAAGTAAAAAATATTTTAGTTAAATGATAAGGAATGTAACCATTTTATTTTCCAGGCTTTTTATAATGAATTTAAAATTAGAACTTTAATTTAGTTAACTATATTTTTAGTAGACTTCTATCTCTTTTTACTTTGCAATGCTAAATAGATTTAATGACTCCTATCAAACACATTAAAAGAAGTTAAAGAGAAAATGGGATATATAGGCTTATAATATTGGCTACTTGACAGAGTTTCTTTTTCCTGTCCTCTAATTGGGAAGATTCTCCCAGATGAAATTTGCACCTTAAATATTTAAATATTGGCTTTTTAAAGGAGATGATTAAATCAAGCAGATTAAAGACACTTCATTGCTACAAGTGAATTTCTATCATTGTGCATAAATTAAAGTTCTCTTGCCTGCACAGGTTTGTGTTAGACTGATTTCATTTTTTGATTGTGTTGGTAGTTGCATGACAGAATGCATTTGTTAAATTCTGAAAGTTTGTACACCAAATAAAGTAAAATTTTACTGCAGTAAATATTATCTCAATTCAAAATACATAGGAGTGAAAAACAGCCTTTCTGTTTATAATGGAAAACCTGGGACCATATACTTGCCCTTCCACCATATATAAATTAAAAGATGAACTATATATATATATAATAAAAATAGCTAATTAAAGATTGAAATAACTGCAAAACAGTGATGCCTGTGAAGGGTCTATTACTGTATTGGAGCATTTTCTATTTTGCAGTGCAGGATGGGAATCCCAAACACAGCCCCAATACCTTGCTAAATTCAGGACAATATAGTGTAGATTTAGAAAGCTGAGGACACTGGATTTGAGGATGTGTACTGGAGAAATACAAGTTCTTCAGTAAAAACAGTTTCAGTATTTGAATAAGGGTTATGTTGAGTTCTTTGAATGCTGAACTATACATGCATTGGGTAATAACCTACAAGTCTAGACAAAGAATAACATGGAAATGTAAGCTGAACAATTTTAGAATTCAGACAGGTTTGGAAGGTACTTAACTTCCAGACACGGTGGAGAAAGCTGTATTAGTAATTGCCCAAAATGAATACCCTGTACTTTTTCATGCATGAAATGTCACATGCGATCAGAGAGCAAGGGTAGCTGACTATCTCTGATCCAACATAAAGCCCTTTAATTTTTTTTAAAGAAACACAGTGAAGTGAAAAGCTAAGACTCCCAACGTCTCACTGATACCTCATATTTTTATGTTAATGGTGAATATAAACTCTTAGGAAATAAGCCTAGTCATGTGTTAATAGTTTTACTTTTTCCAGAATACAAAATAAAAATGAAATTAAACAAAATGAATTAATATTCAGCATGACTTCATTTGCCTGGGTTCAATTTACACAGAAAAAAGAAACATTCCAAATATTTCATAGCATTTAATACAAGCTGTATGAACAATGATGGGATATGTTTATAAATTTACTATTTTAATTTTCAAATTTCTATGACACTGATATTTTCCCTCTTTCTCAAATAGCAAAATAAACCAAGCACAGAAGTTTAGGATTAGAGCAGAATTATAGATCATTTGATCCAAATTCCTCCTGAACCCATGAATCTCCTCGCTAACAATGATGAAGAATTGATGGCCTCAATAGGCTAGTCCTTCCATAAGTGAATTATTTATTACATGGTAATGCATTGAGCAGAAAGATATCTCCCTTGTACTTTTAAAGTTTGACACTAATGAAGATGTGTGCTTTATAGACAAATAGTCCAAATTTACCCTGTTAGCAATGACCTCCCTTAAAATGTTTGGAGATAATTGTCAGAGCTCCCCCACTCCCTTACACCTCCTTGTGTATATGGTAAAACTTCTGATTTTTTCCAAAGATCCTCATTTAACACAATCAGCTGAAATTTGTAACTTACTTTTGGACATATTAAATCCAAAGAAATTCAAAAGGATAGAAAATATGACTCCATAGATTACTCATATTCTGCTACCTTGAAAGTGTAGAGGGCTTTCTACCATTCCCTTTCTCTTCGCCCATGGATTAAAAAAATTAAATTCTCAAACCACTAAGAAAGGGACAATTTTTTGCTCTACTTTTACAGACTTCTGGGACAACAGAACTAAAATTTACTTATTTTCTTATTAGTCATACTTTTTTTCGTAGTCTTATTACTAAACAAAGGGAGATTTGGCCGTCTGCCTCCATACACAAGCCTAACACAGTAATTGGTGGGGAAAGAAAGAGGTTTTTATTAACAGGGTGCCCAATTTGGGGGAGCTGGGGCTCCACTGGCCTAAGCCATTCTCTTCTGCAAAACACAGAAATCCTCTTGTTCCCTAAAAGACTGAAATCCAAATACATGCCCAGAGGCCCTCCTCTATTCTCGTCTGTCCTTTTGGAGTCCAAGGCTGCTACACAGTTGGGTCTCCAGCTCTCCAGCTCCGAGTTCAGTCTCTCTCTCCCCCCTCCCTCCATTCCTCCCTCTCTCTCCCCCTCTCTTCTCCCTCTACCCCTCACCCCTCTTCTCTCCCTTCATACTTGTGGGGCCAGCATCTCCATTGCCCAGTTGCAGTTTTCTGGGGCTGGGGCTCAATACCAGATTGCAGCAGCTGGTTGTGCAAGGGGCTCCACCTGCTGGGCCCCAGCATCCAAGGTTGCTTGCCCACCCTGGGCAGGCAAACTTCCCCAGCCTGTGCATCTGTGAGAAAATGGAAGTGGCCCTCGACCTGTGCCCATTGTGACACGGAGCTGAAGTGAGTTGCAGGCTGCCTCTGGCAAGGTGCGCATGCCGTGCAAGCCTGCTGCCAATCAGGTGAGCATGGCAAAGCAAAGGCGCAAGTGGGGCCAGCATCTGCTGGGTCCCATGACTACTCCTGACCCCCTGACCAGGCAGGGCGAGGGGAACAGAGAAGAAGGGCCGGGTGTCTCTACACTCTCCATTTTAAAGCTTTCACGCCAAAATCTCATGCAATGAACGAGTCCAAATTCCCAGGATAACTCAGCTGGTGTCCGCAAAGCACGTCAGCCCTCACAGTGTCTCTGTCTGTGGTAGGGCTTTGCCTTACTCACCTCCAGGATACATGTGTGCTGTGACCTCTTCAGCCTGCACAGGCTCTGTGTACTCTGTGTCCCAAGCCGCACAAGTTGTTTACCCTTCCCCGGGGAATGGGCAATGGAAGCCTGTCACACAGTTTCAGTAACGATTTCAACCTGTCACCCTGGGGTTTCCTCTGACCACTGTCTTCTCCAGGACTGCAGCCTCTCCTGCTAGGTTGGGTTTCCCTGCTACCAGCGATTCCGCCACACACCCTGTTCAGTCATACACTATGAGAAAATTCTAAAGACAAGTTCTGATATGGTAAGTGAAGGCCGATTGAGTGGTAAATCATTCTGGGAAGTTCAGACGGAAGTAAAATAAACAGAAGCAGACCAATTGAAAAATGATCCTTAAATATGGAGTGGGGATTGCAGTGCATTCTAGGTTAAATGTTTGCAAAGTGGATGCTAAGCAATGGATTGTGGGAATACAGACCCGCAGAATTGTGCTAGATCAAGGTCATATATGGAATGGTAAGTGGTTCTTGAACTCTGTCCACCAAACCTCACATTTTACTGTAAGCAGCAAGCAGAAATCAACTGGCACCATCAACACTTTGCCTGAAAATGTCCTTAGTTTAATCATCTAGTTAATTAGGAACAATTTCTATTTTATACATTACTGTAGATGACCATGTTGCTAAATTTCTGCAACTAAATAGTCCATTTTCCTTTCCCCTAGTTTCTAGAGACATTTTCATAATTTTCCTTAAATCCCCCACTGGTAGCACTGTCGAAGTCCATTAGCATCTGGTCCAGGCACTAAGCATTTCACTAACTCTTGCTTTCATAAAAGTTGTTTCCCCTTCTTTTTATTGTCTGATGCTAAAACACTCCCTCTAGGAGTTACTTGTTGCTGCAACTCTCCGCATCCAGTTTCTCCAGATCTGCATTAGTTATTTATTGCTGAGTGACATATTAGCCCCAAATGTTATAGCTTAAAACAATAATAATTTATTTGATACATTATGGTTGTCAGTCAGGAGTCAAGCGATAGTCCTTCTGGGTGGTTTTAGATCAGTGTCTCTCATGAGGTTGTAGCCAACGTGTTTTTTTAGATGGCGCTGATCAGGAAGCTCCAGTGGACTGAAGTATGTGATTCCAGCTTGGATCATCTGTAGGGCTTGTAGCAAGAAATTTCAGATTCTCACCACATGGATTCCTCTGTAAGTTCATTGAATAGCTTTATGTCTTTTTAGCTGACTTCCTCCAGATAAAGTTACCCAAAAGGGAGCAAGGTAGGAATCTCAATTTCCTTTTAATTTAGGTCAGTCCTATTTAATGAGAGACACATACATTAGGGCATGAATACAGACAGTAAAGATTCATTCAAAATGATTTAAAAAATTATTTTCCTAAGATGACATTGGTTAATAAGGCCACGTAGGTTTCCAATGCACATTTCTGTGACGCATGATCTGTGGTTATGTTGTGTGCTCGCCACCCAAACAAACCGCCTTCTGTTACCATGAATTCAGTCCCCTTTACTTTTACTACCCTCGAACCCTCTTCCTCTGGTAGCCACCCTGCCATAAAACCATTTTCAGCCTATCTTTCACACACTGCTATACAATGCCTCTCTCTTCTTCTTCCGGCTTTGTTATGGTATAATTGGCAACTAGAATTATAACAGTATTTGAAGTGTACAACACGATGATTTGGTATGTGTGTACATTGTGAGAGGATTCCCTGCCACCATCAGGTCAATGTCCTATCTCCTGCTCAATGTCTGAAGGCAGTCACTTCATATAATTTGTCAAGTTTTCTAGTTGTTTACAATGGGGAGAGAAATCCTATAGGATTTATTCTTTCGTGGATAGAATTGCAACTGTAGTACCATTTACAGACATAAAGAGAAAACAGGTACATCAGATGACAGAAAGCAGAAATTTTGGACTCATGCTTTTGAAATCCCAAATAAGCCTCCAAAGGAGCATTTTCAAATATTCTTAAATTCAGGTCTCCAGGTGCTATAAGATGTTGGAACTCAGTGTTTAAATTTTGGAGTCATCAGGATATTAATGACATGTAAAATCTTGGGGCTAAATAAGATGATCACCTAGGGCAAACAAAGAGGTGTGAAGACTGAACTCCAGGACATTTCAAAATTCAGAATCCGCGAGGATGAGGAAATTCCAGAAAGAATACTAAGAAGTGGCAACTAGTGAGGTAAGAAGAAAACTATCCTTCGTGTGCAGTCCATATAAATGCGAAGAGAGCATTTTAGAAGGGAAAGTGATCAGCTGGGCCAAATGCTGACAAGATGAGATCTGAGAATTGGCTCTTGGATTTGAGAAGCAACTCAAAGTAATCTTTTTATCCCAAAACCAGTACTAAAAACACACATAAAAACACTTGCCGATTGATTCAGATGTACTATTTAGTTGCGCAGTTTAATAGGTTACTTTCCTACTTCCCTTCTTTATAATTTCTCATTAAAGACTCTCACTGGCTGCCGCAGCCCTCTAAACACCTTTCGGTTCCAAGTGCTAACTTAGGGAGTCCATCTGCTGTCGCAGCTCGGCGCTGCTAAAGCGGAACTGGCAGGAGAACTAACAACCAGAGAGGCGTAGCCTGCGCAATGTGCTTTTCTTCTACTTTGGCAAAAATAGAACCTAAACTTTGGCAGGAAATGAAAGAAATTTTACATTTTGGTTAGCCTTTGTGCTACTTACCTCAAAATACAAAGTGGGACACCCCCAGGTTTGTGTTGGAAAATCACACTGTTTGCAACACAGCTGGTAGTTTTTAATACTTTTATTAGAGATAAGAAAGGCTGAATTTGAGATGGTTATGCCTCATGTCATTAACATTAAGTCAAGTGGCATACTCTTATGTGAAAGACACGTCTAGGTGACTACCAAAATAATGCAAAAATATTTAAGTTCGTGTAACTTGGGAGAATGTGAAATAACATTGAAATGGACACAAAAATTCCTTTTTATTATATAAATCAAGATAAATAGCTATTAAAGTGAATTTTTAAACAACTACAATATAGTATGAAGCATTATTAAGGTAATTTTCAGAAATTCTAGTTCAAAATGTCATATATGTTAGAAGCCACTGATACAATTTTCCAAGATTGTATAAAAGTACTTATGAATCAAATAAGAAAAGGATAGAAACTCACAGACATACTTCACACTAAGATTTACAGACAATGCAGCATCAAAATGTAGTTAGGAATCCCTAGTAACTAAAAAAATGGGCCAGTCAGAGAAAAGTCACCTTCTACTCTGACAAGTAATTATTTCTTGGCTTCTTTTGATAGAACACAAAATCCTCTGAATAAAAATGTACATCACCCATTATTTTTTTAATTGTTTTTTCCCTAGGGAATTAGAAAAAAATGTACATCACTTAGTTGTCTTTATTGTTTTTCCTTAGAAAATAATGGCCTATATCAATTCAAAAAGAGATGCTTCTCTATTAACAGTCCTTTATCAGAAGGTGAAATCAATATGATTGAGAGTATTTCTGTTCTTCTCATCGATGGTTCTGGTTATTCAATATGTCTGGACTTGGCTCATACATACATTCAAGCTAACTTCATTTGAAATTATTCTATATAGATCAAGTTCAAAACTTCTGTTTTATGAAATTAACATGTTAGTCTCAAAGGTAGTGAGAACGCTGGCCTGTACTCTGACTGAGACTGCAAAGAATAAAAAATGTCTTTGAGAGAAGTGGTATTTTACCATCATATAGCCTAGAAGTTGTAGGTTCACTCAAATAAGAAAATCTCTCAGAGGCCATTTTAGTTTTTTGTGTATTCAATCAAATGAGTTTTAAAAAGGAACAGACATAGAAGATCGACGAAAGACCTGCATTATAGTGGAGGTGTCCTAAGTGGATGTGTTTTACAAGACTGGAAGTGGTCTGAGATCTGTGCACATCAAGTTGCTCTTCAGAGATTTATTTGAGAAGAGGATTGGATCTGCATCAAAGGCCAACAGACAACAACAAAAACTGTGCATCGTGCATGTTGACTAATGCTAGGCAAGAACAAAACTTGCCCAACAACAAACAAAAATGCAGCCCTAATACAACTTCGCATTAGTTATCAGCATCTAGAAGAATACAAGGAGGAATATTCTTATAATGTTATCTACCCTAAGATCTAAAGAAAATTTCACAAGAATGTTTGACATCCTTAAAGTATGTAAGAAGACATATAAACTCTGCTATGACCACATAATTCATAAAGTTAAATCAGGCAATTGCATGAGATGACAAGGGATCTGGATAAGATAAAACAAGATTGCGGGGAGTAAATGCAATAGCAGGGTTAAAATCTACATTAGGAGTTGTAAAGAAAATATTTAAAGTTTTATAATATTAGCAAATTAGGTACAATAAAGAGGTACTTGAGATCCCACACAAGGTTGCCAATGGAAATGGTCAAGAAAAGATTAAAGAGATTAAATACATTAGGATGAAGTTAATATAGTAGCTGTATGTGGTAATTGATGTTTCTAAGAGGCCAGAAAAATTTAACAGTATCAATAGCCAAATATGTTCCTTATGTTTCTTAACTAAGTTTTTACAACTTTACCTTTTGCTTTTTTTTTCAGCTTATTCTATTTTCCTGTGACATAGAGACCAAGTTATTTTGCTTTCTTCTAAAGTGTAAGCTTTTTGTGTCTAAACCATTCAGTAGATGAGTATTCCAGTTGCTTAACTTCCAAATCTTCACTATTGATGACATTTTACTTCAACCTATAGATATTTTGATATATACATTTTGCTTTTGGTTGTTTCTCTGTTATTTATTTTGCAATGTGTAAACATCAGCTGAGAATTACCAACTGTCCACAGATAACATACACAGCCATATCATACAGTGAGTTCTTGTGTACACCTGTTTATATATATGTATGCATTTACTTAAATAACTTTTATATATATATATCAAAATTTGTATATATAACAATTGATTAAAAAGTAGGTAAGATTATCTAATAGTATTGTACCTGGGGTTAAATATTGTGGAGAACCATCTAAAAAAATATTTTTAGGCTGGCAAAATGTTTATGCTTTTACTTTTAATTCACACTTTTTACTACGTGGTTTAAAATCCTGTTTTCACAGTTAAGTGACATTGAACAAGTTGTTAAAATCTTTGTTATTTTATTTTTCTAAAGTGAAAAAGCAGTAATTTCTATTGCATAGGATTTCTGTCAAGATTAAGTGAGATGACATAAAATTCTCTGAAAACATGGGACACACGCTCAAATAATTATTTATTATTGTCTGCCCTTTAGAGGTTTTTCTTTAGAGAAAAGCAAAGTCCAGTCTTTTTTTCATTATAAAAGAACAATTTTCTTTAATTTGTTTCAAAATGTTATTTTATTCAAACAATCTTTAGTCTAGAATTGTGTACTCAAGAGTACAGTAATTTTTATACTCTAGACAGTGTATGAGTTGCTATTGCTTTTGTTTTCTATAACTTTAACTGAAATAGTCTTAATAAAAGTTACGTTCATGTTCTATGTACTCCTGAGGTTTAGCACATCCCCGTACTTTTCCAAACTTGGTTGTTCTATATAACAGTTTATTATTCTTTAGTTGAAGTTTATCTTAACTAATAAAAGTTGTTAATTTTCCTGCTATATTTCATTAATCATATAATTCTTTTATAGTTTTATATTGCTGTTGGATTTGCCTCCACCTGTCTCAGTCACCCAATAACCATTTCCAAAAATATATACAATGGTAAAGCTCATTCACATGTACACCCGAGTTCATGCATTATAATATTCATGGCAGCACTGTAGCAGCCCAAACTTCAAACAATTGAAATGTTTATCAAATGTAGAAATGGACAAATGAATTATGGAGTATTCATGTAACAGAATATTAAACAACACTTCAAATTAACAAGCTAGAGTTTTAGGATATTTATCTGACAAACATCATGTTGAGTGAGAAAAACAAAATGCTGAAAACCCCATATTGTAAACTATGATTCTGTTTATATAAAGTTCGGAACAAACATAAACTAAACCAGGAGGCACCAATGGGTCAAATCTGGCCTATCATGTGTTCTGTCTAATTTGTTTTATGGGAACACAGCCATATTCATCCAGTTACACATTATCTCTGTTTTTACATTAAAATATAGTCAATATAAAATATTGTATTCATTTCAGGTGTACAACATAGTTATCCAACATTTGCATACCTAATGATCACCATAAGTTTAGGAACGAACCATCTGACACTCTGCAAGGATATTATGATATTATCAACTATTTTTCCTATGCTATAAGTTACATCCCATGACTTATTTAGAACTGGAAATTTGTACCTCTTATTCCTTTCACCTTTTTCTCCCTTCCCCCACCTCTATTCCCTCTTTGTTTTCTATGGCTGTCTGTTTCTGTTTGTTTTGTTTTATTTAGATTCCACATATAAGTGAAATAATGGGTATTTGTCCTTCTCTAAGTACTCATTGATAAATAACTGGCTAAAGAAGATATAATGTATATACAGCACATACAAACAATGGAATATTACCCAGTGATAAAAAAGGAATGAATCTTGCCATTTGCTACAACATGGATATCATGCTAAATGAAATATTTCTATGGAATTTTTGTGTTAAATAGAGCGGTTGTGACAGACATCCCACTGTGGCCTGCAAAGACTAAAACATTTACTGACTTGGCTATACAGAAAATGTTTGCTGATCCTGAACTAAACTCATCTTCTAGTGATAGATACATAACTACTAAAATCTTAAGAAGAAAACCAAGGAACACAAAATAAGTGAAATAAGCCAGGCAGTGAAAGACAAATACCATATGATCTCACCTATAAGTGGAACCTAATCAACAAAATGAACAAGTGAGCAAAATAGAACAACAGACTTCAAAAGAAGGAACAAACTGCCAGTGACCAGAGGGGAGGGGAGGGGAGGAAGGGGAAGGGGCAAGCCGAGGAAGCAAGGAGCAGGAATAGAGGACTCGTGGGCATGGACAATGGGGGGGGATTGACTGTGGGAGTGGGGGTGATGGGGCCGGGGAGAACAATGGCGAAAAAGGCGAGTCTACTGTAACTGAACAACAATTAAAAAAGAGAAGAAAAGGAAAGAAAATTAAAGAAAAAAATAGAAGTAAGCTTAATTTTTCTTTCTGAGGTTGGGAGAAAGGGGTAGCGACTGCAGTGTGACACACAGGGGACTTCTCCACCGCCGCCGGCGCCCAGCTCATTCTGACCCGTGTGAAGTGATCACTCCCTGTGCGCTCACATCACAAAGGTTCATTGTACTGTGTACTGTACACTGTGTGTACAGTCTACATGTGTGCACTGATGCAGGTTTCACTATGCTTTACAATGATCTTTAATATGGTTTAGAAGAAAGCAAGAGTAAAATAAAAAACAAAAAACAACAATAAACAAGGGCTTTTTATAAACATAAGACCATGGATTTCATTTGTTATCAATTTTCCTGATTCCACTATCTAAATTCTTCAGTTTCCTAATTAATGGTCAAAAAGAGACATCACTTCCAATTAATGCCTGTAACTTCTCATCAAATAAATCACATACATACCAAAACTTCAAATATTGTATGATTTAATATAGATATTTGTATTTAATAAAGTCACTTGAAATCTTCTGTTCATTTTCTTCTCTTGTATTCAACCTGGAAAATACAAATACATATTGGTAGAAATTTTGTTGAAATAATGAAGAAAGTATCAGTGACTTATTTCTGGTCTAAACAGCTAGGATTCTCAGTGCAGGACAGACACAGCCACAATCTTTGTACCTTCCTTTCTCTCTTTGCAAAATAGGGTTGAATACAGCTAACTAAATTTATAGATTTATTAATACACATTGTAACAGAGTATATTAGAACTGCCTGCAAGAAGGCCAACTTTACAAATATTTTCCAGAAATATAAATTTCCCCACTTTATGTACATTTTTATTTCAGCCACTAGTGTGGCATTAAGAAGACATGCTGGGTTGACATAAAGCCAGTTCCAAGCTTCAAGCCAACTGAAGTTCCAAAGTTTTGTGGGAATGAGGACGTGCTGATTTGGGGCTCCAAAACTTACATTTCTCCAGATGGAGCATTGTTAATATTCTGGATTTGTGGCAATGCACTATTTTGAAACAAATAAAATGAAGCAGTAAAAAGCAAGTTTGTTTGCCATATGGCTGTTTATTTCTGTGTGTAGAGCCTAACTGTGAAATATACGGCTCCTCAATATGGGACAGCCACATTCATGCACGGGCACACCTGCTTTTAGCACGAAGGACCCTTCTTTCAGACAACATTAAAATCACAGTCTCATCATTTGAAGAATTTTTCTTATCATTTATGAGGCCGTAAGTAGCAGTCTGGCTTATAAGACGTGGAAAATGTGATTATATACTGGTACTTTTACCCTTTAAAATATATGTATTATTTAAATGAAAAAGAACTGATTTAGGTAAGTAAAAGAATATGACAGATAGGAATACGGTTGTTAATACTGTGAGGGAGGCTTGTGTTCTAATTCTACCCGTGACAGCGATGTCGAATGTAGCCTTGGGCAGGGAACGACATTTCTCTACCTAATCTATTCTACCTTTATAATTGGACTTTAAATAATAGAATCACAGAGTTATAGATTTCTTAAAATTTGATCTAGGCTTGCTCCAGGAGAGCTACAATGAGGGTACCAAGGAGCAACCACTTTTTCTTTCCTCAGAAGAAACAACTTTTGTTTCTAATCAGTACAGTGCTGCTTCCAGGGTCAGGGGTCAACCTGTTCTTCAGAACTGACTTTCTCCGTTCCTCCTGGAAAGTCAGAAGAGAGTGACCCTTTACATATCTACAGAGGACTTTAAAGTGCTACTTTCCGGCTATAACAAGAGGCAAAGCAATTCTGGTGGGATAAATACTCACTGTTCAGCTGCGCACCCAGCGTTCTCATATACCTGCACTGTCACACCTACAGACTCTGTCAGACAAAGCTGTTTAGATTTGATGGTGAAGTCCATTATTCTAATTAAGGCTTCCATCAGTTCTTGTATAGAAATATCATGCTTTCTTACATAATTGTTGTGATTCTTTTGCAAGATTTCAACCTTAGTATCTTTAAACCCTGACAGTATAAAACAAACCATCCACAATTATCATTTACTTGTGTGCATATTATTAAACCTTGAGATATTTAAATAGTCAATTAATTTTATAAAGTTAAATACCATCACATGTTAAATACTGTTTATTACTGAAGAGGAATGTATATATTCCATATATTTGAAATATAAAATCTCTTTACCTAATTGGAGAACTATAACTAATGTATGAAAACAACTTTATTATAAAAATATATGCACCTGTATAAAAATAAATAATTTTTTTCTGTTTTACTTATTCATGTTTTTTTCTAATTCTTAGGTAAATTCTATTTTCCTTTGCAACATTTTCAATATCTGTCAATTTCAAGGTTCATCCTATTCAAACTGCTTCACCAATACCCCTTCAGTGTGAGCATCTCTGAATTTTTTCGGACTTTATTGCCAAATTCTGTCACTTGTATTTCTTATTAAAGCATTTGCAATGTATGCTATTTCCTGCTTTCCAGGTCTGATCAGCATATCTTATCTACAGTAAATCAGTGTGAAGTTTTATAATGTATTAGTTTCCAAGATTGCCATTAACAAAGTACCACAAACTTGGAGGCTTAAAACAATAGTAATTTTTTTCTTTCATAGTTTTGAAGGCTAAAAATAAAGGTTTCAGCAGGGTTGCTCTATGCCACTTCTTACCTTCAGGTGATGGCTGGCAACCTTTGACATTCTTTGGCTTATAGATGCCCCCAGCCTTGGCCCCCATCTTTATCTGGTGTTCTACCTGTGTCTCTGTCTTTACAGGGTAGTTCTCTTATAAGGACACCCATTTTATTGAATCAGGGGGCCCACCCAAGTTCTGTATAACTTCCTCTTAACTAATTACAATGGTCATGAACCTATTTCTAATTAAGATCACATTCTGAGATACTTGGAGTCAAGACTTCAACATATCTTTTTTGAAAGACACAACTCGACCCATAATGGATATATATTCAGGTAAATCCAAGTAGTACTATCTCAGAGAGCAAGAATTCTGGTGAAACACTGAGTAAGTCATTGAAGTTACAATGTCGATTCTACGAATTGAACAAAACTTCTTCTGACACTACTTAATCATTGTTTTTAAAATTACTTGTTAAATGGATGGAGAAATAAATTTGCTCCAATTACTTCTTCACTTCCTGATTTAAGTTTACAATAATTCTTCAATCATTGTCAAAGATACATGGCTCTCTTTTTTTAAATTTTTTTTTACCTCTGTGCAATGGTTTAAATAGTGATGCAATTAAATCACCACGCTTATATCTTCCAAGGTGTTTTTTTATTTGTATTTTTATTTTTTAGTGGTGTTAACATCTGAAATTCTCTTAGGAATGTCACACATTAAGTTTGCTCTTCGATCGCGAGCTTCTATGCTAGAAGCTTACCCTTACTTTTTCTTGTCATCCATAGCTTGACTGCCAGGTCAGGGGACCATGGTGGAGATTTGGCAAGTTGCCAAAGCCTATCCTAATGAGGCATTTATGGACATAAGAAATGGATTCTTTGAGAATCCGCTGGGCCCGCACATCTGGACTAAAGCTCTATTTATCGTCTCAAAACTATAGGCCCTTGGTGATAGTCTGTAACTCACTGGAGGAAGATGTGTAGCATATAACATATCTACTTCTCTCATTAAGGAAAGTGAGTCTTGATTTCAATCACAGAACTTTAGGTTGTCAGGAACTGTGAAGAATCAGAGGTTTTATCCTGTTTGTAAGCTAATAATTTAACCTGTCTCAGTTTCATGGATGCTGGCACAAGGTGAGATGCCTGTGTGAGAAAGTAGAGATTTTATTACTCAAAGCCCAGCAGATAATGAGCTTCGTGTTTGCATTGCTTCCCCTCACCCACAATTCCACAAGGTCATGTGGACTGACCAGGTACACGCAGCAAATGCTGTGGATTTGCATCTCAGCTAAAGAACATCAAGTTTAAGAACACCAATCTTCTGCCCCAGCTAGTGTGGCTCAGTGGATTGTGCACTGGCCTGTGGATGGAAAGAAACACCAATCTTCCGTCATGGGTTACACACAAAACTGCTGGACCTTTGCCCCAGAATAAAACATTACATTTATTATCCTGAACAACAACAGCAAAAACCTTCCTCTTGTCCAAGAAGGAGTCACTATCTTTGTATTCCAGAGTAATTTTCTATATAAGTATCCCTGTAAAGATAGTACAAGATGTAAACTGTCTGTACCTCTGCTCAGTGACTTGCAAAAGCTGAGAGACCCATGGAGAATTGTCTCTCAACACAAGTATGTTGAAGCCTGGAAAATGAGTGACAGGTAATAATTTTCAGTTGATGTTATCCAAGTCAGATTTCTGCTAACCAGACTTGTTTTTTTTTCATATTTTATAGATTAAGTAATACCTTTTAAGCTGTTCCTGCTCCCAATTTAACGTACTTCCTAATGCATTTGTGAGAGGTACTCCTCTGGGCCCTCTGGTTGGCAGAGTTGGCAGGAGGTAAGAGTGAGAGAGGGTATGTAGGTAACCAGAAAAATCCAAAGAGCATTACTATCTTCTTAGTCTTTTCATTCCTTTCTCCACTTGAAGGGAGGTAAATCTTGGCATTTGAACCCAACTGAGTGTGGACTAAGATTCAAATCAAATTTCATTCAGACTGTTAAGGACACTTTCTACAACTTTAGTCAATTTATGAAATGCAAAATCTGTGGTTAGTGCATTCTTATGAATATATTCTGCTTGACATGTCTTAAGTCAACCTTTATAATTGATTTCTGTGCATACTTTTTGCATTCTTCTTGATAAAATTTAGCAAGATTTTGCAGTTATTTTGGCAGTTAAACTATCCTGATAAGATCTCCCTAGATATGGCATAATCTCAGTTTCTGGATCTAGAAGCAATGAGGATTATTGGGAGTGAATTATGAGAAGAAAATGCATCCTTTACCAGGTGATTCTAGAGGTGAAGGTTTGGGGATTTACTAAATATTCTCATATTTATCTAAGTCTGGCCCAGGTTTGTCAATCCAAATCTTAGATTCCCTGCCATTTCCAATTAATGCCCTAATGTTAAAATATGAGTTATTTGGTTGGGCTGTGGATTCAACTTGCAGCTTGGTAGCTCTGCCCATGTATAAGCACTCTGGTTCTCTCTCTTTCCCTTGAATGTCCATTTTAAGTCCCTGAGCTTATTATACTTTTGCTAAAATTTTGTGGATGAACAAATCTAACCAAAAATAATAAATCTAACAAAAATAACCTAACAGGGTGATCTTATAATAAATTCTTTACTGGGTGGTCATGCCCCAGGCCTATAACTTTCCAAGTATTAGGTTACCTTTGCCTTAAGCAAGCCCTGTCCTTGCTTGTGTGTTAAAAGAAGTTAACACACATTTGAAATGCCTCTTTCTCAGACCCTTCAGAAGCATAATCACCCTCAAGAGAGCACATAATCTTGTTAACTATCCTGTAATACCCAATCTCAACCTGACTTTCTCCCACTTTTATGTAATCATCCTCATCTTCCCTACTTAATTTCAAATGCATAAAATAAATTACAAATTGTCACTCTGGGAAACATTTTTCTCAGTCTCTTGAGATCTTGTTTCCAAGTGTAGCCTCTGTTTGGCTTAAATAAACTCTAATACAATTTTTCTACACATTGTCAATGTTCTTACCTCAGTAGTCTTTATTCCAGTAAAATAGTAAAGAATCCTTTTATCCTATTGTCATCATCAATACATTTGAGAGATACAACGGCTATTTGATTCCCTAAATCTTTCTTTCAATCACCACTTTATCCAAAGCAAACACGTATGATAATATACGTAATCATTATGCCACTGCAGGCCATACAGAGTTGTTACCTACTTTCTGTTTGTATGAATGTTACCACCACATTCAACTGCAAACAGCTAAGCAACTCATTTCCACTCTCCCATCTTTGATGTCTGTGTCCTAGGACCTCCATGTACCAAGAACTCCACAAGTCAAGGTTCAGTTGGAGAAACAGCAATATTTTGGAAGTGTAAATAGATGAAATTTAATGCAGGCCATTTTTAAACAAAGATACAAGAATTGCTGAGAACATTCATCTGAAATGAGAAGAGAAACAGTAGATACATAGGGAGGCATGGCACAAGCAGAGGAATATCTGATTTCCCCTTCCTTTCCATCTCTTCCATTTTTCTGTGCTGATTAGTAGCTACAATTAGCTTGAAATAGTTGGTGAGGGATATAGAAATATGGCTGACTGCAATGCAAAACAGCGGGGCACGGCAGACAGAATAGTGCTCCGCTCCTGATACAGAGAGATCTGGTCAGGTCACTGGGGAGGAGTAGGAAGGGGCGGTGGGTGAAGGTAGCCTGAAACAATGGTAAACGGTCTAGGATGGGATTGGCTGAGAAGCCAAAAGCCTCTGGATCGCATGGAATTATGGGCTAGAAGATTTAAAATATAAGAAGGGCTCCCTGGTTCACCGGCTCTCCCTCAAGGATGCCTGAGTGATCCATCATGCTGCAGCTGCCTGCATTTCCCAAAGGATGCCATTTTGGATGGGAAGGAGCTCTGGGCACAGCCTAGGATCAGGCTGGCCTGGCAGAGGGTGGCAGGGTCGTTCTTCTTTAAATGTTGTAGAGGGGCCGAGTTCTGAGACAGAAGCCAGCCATTCTTCCAAAATTGTGTAGCTTTTGTGTCTTATGTTACTTTAGTTTGTAAACTAATCCTGTAGAAATAAAATAATTAAAAACTAACATGGGAAATGAGTGGAGAACTCCTATTAGAGTCTAGCCTTAATTGATAGGCTTAAGTGACTAATATGTGTGGAAAGCTGTTATTCCAAAATTGTGTAGCCTTTGAATAAAGACTCCCTTCCTTTATGACCAAACCTTTGCCTAGAGGCAAATTTTGCCTAGAGGGTGGTGGCAGGCAGCAGGACCCCACTTGCTGTTTGGTAACAGCAATGGCAACTCTAGTGGGATACCAGCTGCTTGTGGCTGGTCGACCCCAAGAATAGGACTGTGGGGTGTCCCAGTCTCCAGGAATTGTTCTGCGTATCTGCTCAAGGTGTCAGCTGCCTAAATGCTCCTGGCTGGTGAAAAGGAAATGGGTCTGTTCAAGGGGCCGTGAAACAGGGTCCAAGTGAGGACTGCTTTGGGGAAGCCATTGTGTGGGGACCATCGTTTATGACATTGGTTGGCAGAAGATATGCTCGCGAGTCCTCTTTTGAAACATGGAGTTGTAGATACCAGTTTTGTTATATGTTCTCAGGTTTCTTAGATTTTTCTGGTTATAGCTTTTGGTCTGTACATCTGGGCCAATAAGGGCAGTTTTGTAATGTCATTATCCACTGTCCAGGGAAGTACTGATTAATTACTGTAATACTGTGTGTGGCCTATTATATTTTGGATTGTAAGGAAAGGTGGCCCATGCATAGTTCCCTAAGTTATTGTACCATCAAGCTATTGAAACAGTGTTGCCAACAGTTAGGCAGATAGGATGAAATTTGTTATGTCAATACATTTATGTCGTTGCATAATAGGATTTCACTAGGGATGGAGAACCATCTGTTGGTGCAGAGAAGAGAAGAGGTCTCAAAACCTCTACCTAATAGTAAGGCACAGGAGGAAAAGGAGAATGAGGAGATAAACCTCATCAATGTTCTGAACTTAAGGGACTCAGGATTGGTGGCAGGAGGCTCTCTACTGTCACCACCTCCTTGGCAAGCTACTCCCAAAGAGCCAATGGCTCTGACCCTGTATGAAGAGGGTTGGGTCTCCTTGTCAAAGGTCCAGCAGGGCACCCAATTTGGCGAGAGAGCATCTCTACCAGGAGCAAGGCAGTTCCCTTTGAGGCAATATCCTGTAGGTGGAGTAACTCGGAAAGGCCAGCCTGCTGGCTACTATTGGGTGCATACTCCATTCTCCACTTCAGACTTACTGAATTGGAAGAATTCCTCAGAATGGGATGATCCTCAGAGAATGACAGATCTTATAACTTCCATTTTTGCCACTCATCATCCAAACTGGGCAGAGAGATACAGGCTGTCCTAAATACCTTGTTAAGTGCAGATGAGAGATGGCTGGTTATGAATAGGGTTAATGAAGAGGCCCAACATCTCTACCAAAAAAATCCTGATGGGACTCCCAAGCCAGCTGGGGCAATTTCCTGGACAGAGACTAACTAGAACCCTAGTGGTGCATGGATAGCCTTTTTAGAACATTACAGAAAATGCATACCAGAAGGGCTTAAGAAAGGGGTGTCCAGATAAAAGAGCCTTAATATGATACTGGTTGTTTAACAAAGACCAGATGAGGACCCTTCTGAATTTTTAGAAAGGACTATAGAAAGCACACTGACGCTGACCCAGAGGCACCAGGAAATGTGAAGATAGTAAACATGATTTTAATTGGGCTAAGCACCCCAGATATCAGAAAGAAATTCCAGCATTTGGTTGGGGTATTGGAGATGAAACCCTCTCAGCGAGTGGGCATAGAATGTAAAGTGTGCAATGCCTGGGAAGCTAGTAAGGTAGAACAGGCTGCAGTGCTCTTAGAAACATTGTAGGGAAATCAGAAGAGGAAGCACCCTAAAGGAGAGAGGAGAGGCCCCCTAAGTGTCAATCAATATGCCTATTGCAAGGAGGAGCACCACTGGAGAAGGGAATGCCCAAAATCAAAAAAGAAAAAAATAGATCAGATCTGAATTTTTTGAATTTTGTATAAAGAAATCATATGGCATGTACTCCCTTTGCCTGGCTTATTTGGTCAGAAAAATATTTTTGAGATTTATTTATATCATTGTGTCAGTTGTATAAATGTGAGACAAGCCAGTGAGCCAGGACAAGTGGAACAGGAAAACCGAGTAGATTGTTAAATAGCCAAGCAGTTTACAGCCATCTAGTAAATCGAAAAATCCTACTTCCCTAAACAAAGGATACTTAAGAGTATATGGTTTACACTTCTCCTCCCTACCCAGAGGGTAAATGGCTTAAATCACTCCACTCAGGAAAATAGATAACTGAAACCCAATTAATGCCATTCGTACTAACCACCCAAAGGCAGATGGAAGACCTGAAGACACAAGGTCCTGAAGGGCAGCTGGCTGAACAATGGACCGGTCCCTACGATGTCTTTTTGAACACGCACTCTTCCCTAAAGCTAACGGGAATCACGCTCTGGATCCACCACACTCAGATTAAACGGGTACCCCTGAGGGGGACGCAGAGCCTGCTGCTGCGGCTGGTGCTGAAGGGAAAAGCTGGACCTACACTCCTGAAGGAGGTTTGAAATTCCTCTGCTGGAAACAGACAGTGACAGCAATACAGGTAACAATGTTTCTTTTACCTTATTCGTGTGTTTGTAAAGCTAGGGACTTTCAGCTGCCAGATACTGAGTTTGGTATGGTTCTTTCCACTGTGAGAAAAAAAAACAAGAATTGAAAATGAGTTATAGTTGTTTCTGAATGAGTAAATGTATGTAGAAGGTTTGTGAAAGGTGCAGATGTGTAGAAAGTTTTAAACCTGAAGGAAAGGAAATCTCAGCTCTCGGATGTGGTTATTATTTGTTTGCTTGTTTTCTGATCTAACAGGGACATAGTTTGAACTTTACTGTTTTGGGTACATCGGAAATTCCCTTGTCTCTGCTGTTTGGCCATTGGGTCCTAAGAGAAGTCATCCGTGAAGCTGGTTGGAGAGAATTCGTTTGCCATTTGGGACCTAGAAAGGTCATTTGGTGCCAGTGAAACCTGGCTTTGGGCAAGAGAGCATGTCTCTGCCAAGAGACCAGTGGGCACACTGGTAGGTGAGAGAGTGCCTCTGCCACTGGGACTTTAGACTTTTGGAACATGAGAATGGTCATCTGTATGCTCAGTTAGTGTGACTGGGGAGTATGAGACAAGATTCTAAGACTGGTTCTAGTCCCCTCTCTTTTGGAAC
>PVKM010011606.1:0-32992 GCA_004027735.1 Carollia perspicillata
ACAACATGTAAGAGCTGCTGTGAAAAACAGTATGAGGATTCCTCAAAACATTTAAAAAGCACTATTATATGACCCAGCAATCCTGCTTTTGGATATTTACCCACAAGAATTGAAATCAAGATCTTAAATAGGTATTAGCACTTCGATATCTATTCCAGCATTAATCACAACAGCCAAATTGTTGAATAACCTTAATGTCCATCAACAAATGATGAATACAGAAAATGTTACCCATACACACACAGTTGAATACTGTTCAGTCTTTACAAAGGAGATTCTGCAATATGTGACAACTGGATCAACCTCAAAGGCTTTATACTGAGCAAAGTTAGCCAATCACAGGCAGTGAAAAACTGCATGATTTCATTGATATGAAGTATCAGAAATAGTCGTAGTCATAGCATCAAAGAGTGACAGTATGGTTACCAGGGCTGCAAGGAGCAGAATATTAGGAGTTCATTATCAATGCACATTCACTTTTACACCAGTAAGCTGAAGCTCTAGAGATCTGCTCTACAACATTGTACATACATCCAACATTCAATACATTCTACAACATATATTCAACAATAATGTATTATACACTTAAAAGTTTATTACAAGTGTGGAACTTATGGTAAGTATTCTTTTTACAATCAAATATTTCTAAAGATAAAAGAAAGTGCCATCTAATATTTAATCCTGCAGTAAGAAACATTAAAGTCTTTTTAATTAGGGACGCCACAGGAATCTAGGCTGAGATTTACAGGATTTATAAGTTGGTAAGGCAAAATTCTTTGAGTATATACTCTTATGAGATACTATATAGCCTTTGGCAAAAAAAAAGTCTTCTTTAGGAGAAAAATGATACAGGCCCAATTTTTACACTGTGTAGTGATTCCAGATGTTGCATGGTGTCTCTTAATTGAATCAGCTTCCTACTCACATAGCCTCATCCTGCATCTCCGTGGAAGGAAAGCTGTAAGGACTGTTTCACAACTTCCTATAAAACAACAAGATCTAACCAGAACTCCAGTTTGGTACAAAATCATCAGCAAACCATCATTAAGTCCAGTAAGTCAGCAATGGGAGAAGCAAAAAGGGTCTTAATGAGTGTTAAACTGCAGAAATGTACAGCAGAACTCCATGGATTCCGTGATGCACAGAAAAAGGAGAGTGGACCACACTAAAGATGATAAAAGTAGTAAAATCCATCACCATTGGTTGACAAGCCAGTCCATGTGGAAAAACTATACAATAATTAATGAGTCATGCTACTCGTAGATCTGTGGCCCCTGCAAAGTAAAATAATTTATTTTGTTCACAGTTTCCTATTTTGTGAAACATGGATAATAGTGCCTAGTCTCTTATGAGGATTAATTTAGAGCAAAAATATTTAGTGCCTGCCATGCGGCCACATCATTCAAAAACTTGCCTCATCTGATCAGCCATCCAGAGAGATGGCATATATATAATCCCCATTTTTTATGTTTACTTTTAGAGGGAGAGGAAGGGAGAAAGTCAGGGAGAGAAATATCGATGTGTGAGAGAAATATCTATCCATTGCTTCTCGCATGTCCTCATCTGGGACCTGGCCTGCAATCCAGGCATGTACCCTGACAGGGAATCGAACCAGCAACATTTCATTTTGCAGGTTGGTGCTCAGTCCTCTGGGCTACACCAGCCAGGGCCTACAGAAGTTAAATAAAACACAGGAGACACATCAAGACTAGTTGGCACCAAAGCTGTGCTGTTTAACATTTGAACACTACCACATGTGGTTATATAAGTTCAAATTAATAATTTAAATATTCAAACTATCCATATTTCCAATGCTTTACAGCACAGACGGCTAGTGACTATCATAGAGAGTAAAGACTGAACATTTTTCTCTTCTCAGAAAGTTTTAGTGAAAAACGCTGCTAAAGCCTATAACCATTGCAAAATTCATGCATTCATTTATTTATTTGTAATTTACTCATCTATTTATTTTTATTGTGGTTCAAATACAGTTGTTTCCATTTTTGCACCACTACTTTCCCCCACCTCAAATTCAATCTCTCTACAATGAAATTACTCAAGTGTCAAACACTTAAACTCTATTCAATAAAGGTTTGTTTCTTTATTCTTCAGGTAAAATGAGTCTATCAATGAAATGTTGTTTTTTTTTTAAGTTATATATTTCTTCAGCCCCACAATTTTATTGAGAGAGAAAATTCAAGTTTCTGTAAACTCAAGTTTGCAAATTTTTCCTGAACACACAAAATGGGAGCAATTCATTTACTTGTGTGAGAATCAGCAGCTAATAAGAAACATTGACTTTTAATTCTGTCCTCCTTACTCTGGCTGCTGGATTCAAACGACCTTTTCTGAAGTATTTCTTCATTCAAAGGCACTTTAATTACACCAGGCAACTTTGGCCAAATATTGCTGTCTCTACTATTATTACAACATGTAGAAAATGAATTCCTTCGATCTGTCTAATCTCATTTCATTCTGGAATTTCAGGAAAATGTATTTTTTCAACTATTTGCAAACAGGGCTAAATATAAGTTTACTTGAAAACTGACTAACAGAATAGTTTTCTTTCATGTGTGGAATTCTGACCCATATAAACCAAATGAGAAATATTTCAGGTCAAATTCTAGTGCAGAGCTAAGGTCTATTTCTCTGAGTTCAGCAACTTCTTACCAAAAGCAATAAATTCTAATTTTCAGGACACTGAGATAATTTTCCCTTATATCTCTATTTTTAATTTTCCCTTAAATTTATGAGTTTTGTTACCTTAACTTTGTAAACTAAAAAAATTTCCTGAAATATCACTAACAGGATAAATTTGGACAATTGATAAAAATATTTGTACATTAAATCGTTTTAATATAATTGAGCCTTCAGTAAAGCCAATAAGTTTGCTTGCTATCTAATAGTGTTTCTGTGAAGCCACACTTAATTTGCTTCTATGAAAGAAAATAAAGATATTATTAGTACTCCTTCCATTTGAAATACAGGTTAAGACTAAATTTTGTTTTAAACCACCACACCGAAGGGTATTTTTGTTTGTTTGTTTAATTGATTTATTTTAAAGAGAAAGGAAAGGAGGAGAAAGAGAGAATGAGAGAGAGAGAGGAGAGAGAGAGATGTGAAAAAGAAACATCACAGGTACAGGTTACCGCCTGCACACACCCCAACCAGGAATGGAACCCGCAACCCAGGTATGTGTCCTGACTAGATACTGAGTCCCCAAATTCTGGTGTATGAGACAATGCTCCAACCAACTGAACCACGTGGACAGAGTGAGAATGAACATTTTTGAAAAGGAAATTACAAAACTGGCATGTTTACACTAAGTAATCAAATCAAACATTTTGGGTGATTGATATAAACTGTGCTAGCATCAAGTTCAAAATCACTTATTGTTGAGTAGTTGCAAGGAGTTTTCCAAGGTGTCAGTGCATAAAACTCAAGAAAGAAATTCACCCGGAGCAAAATTTATTGCAAAGTAAATAGGAAAAATTCTGAACTTTAAATTTATATCAAAATTTTTGATAAAACTTTTTAAGTTATATCAGAACTTTTAATTTCTATAACAACCCTAAAGAAACCTGTGGCAGGCTGTACAAAAAATCGGAAGCTATCACTTATCACTGTTGAATTTGAAGGCTATTTTTATCTATAGAGATTTGTTTAAACAACAAGAACAACAAAAACAATAAGGAACCGGACAGTGGTTCCTTCCTATTTACTTTGCTTCTGTGCTTTTACTGTGTGAAAAAGGCCCACTAAAAAACTGAGTCCCAAATGCGATGAACCTCAACACAGTGTCTTACGTTATCTCTAGCATTTTCTTCCTATCAATTAATTATAGAAAAATATAATAACCAATTAAAGCATAGGTACAAAGTAAATTTGTTGCAAACTAGAATAAATTACTCTCCAATGCCAAAAATAGAACTATGTTGTGCAATTGAGTTAACTAATGCAGGTCATCTAGATCAGATTTCACATTTAAGCATTAATTTTTTGCTATTGAGGAAACATATATTTTATCTCTTTGTAGATTCTCTTTAAGATCTGTAATAAAAAAAGAAAAAGCAAATATGATTGGAAGAACATATTTAATTTCCTGCCTGAATAGCCTCAAATAAGAATATCAAGGTAGTGTGGATAGTTTTTTGTTGTTTTTTTTGTTGTTGTTGTTGTTGTTGTTGTTAGACTATATACAAGCAAATAGATCAGCCTATCGGCAAAAATTTTCTTTTAATCTTGCTAAAATGACTGAATGGAAGAATTTTATTGCTAGAAGGAATCTCTGAAGTTGCATAGGCTAACACTGTCTTTTTACAACTAAAAATATTAAGGCAGCATGCACCAATTATTTTAGGATGGTAAAGAGCCTCTGTAATTTGGAAGCTATTTGTTTACTTAGAAAAACATAAACATCCGCAGAAGCATGCATCCCTTAAGTCCTGGTGTCCAGGAAAATAGAGGGTATATGCCGAAGTGATATTATGCTCTAAATGGCTACAAAATTGGGTCTCAAAGAAAACTCCCAAAACATTTGGGCCAGGGGTTGGGGACAGCAGGACGATCTATCAGTTGTGAAGTGGATGTTGGCAACAACCATCATTCTTATCCACAGTACCTATGCGTAGAGTTTAGGTAATGGTGAATCAGGTATTACTTTTTTTCAAATGCAGCCATCTTAGCTAAATATATCATATTTGGGGGTCAAAGAAATGCCTGGGTCACATTAGTGATAAATTTGTATGTAATTTTATTTTTTCCTTTACTACACTAGTTGTTAAAGAAAAATCTTGTTTAATTTCAAGGAAAAGACAACAATTTATGACACATATAAGCATCAATACTTCCAATAAGTTGCTTATATTGTACATTCATGTCCTCGTCTTTTGACAAATGTGCTTCAAATGCCTTTAACATATTTAATAATTTGTGAGAACTTTAAAAACAAAAGTGAAGTAATATCTTGTTTTAAGTGTTTTACAGGAAAAGGTAGGAAGACAACTTCAATTTCACCAAGACACTGAGTAAGATACAAAATAATTGTACTTTTTATACTTTTTAATATGAAGAATGTGAACCATTAAAATTTACAAATGTTTGTAATGGGATATTGAAGAAAGGCCCTCTTACATTAAAAGAGATTGTCCAGAGTAGACTCTGAAGTGATGGGACCATGAAAATGTTGGTTATTAGCACATACAGTTTAAGGGTTAGGGCATGTCCAAGTGGGTAGACCAGTCAGAGAGGCTGCGAGCTACAAAGAGTTTGGGCAGAACTAAAAGTGAAAAAAAGTAAAACAATACATTTTTGCAATATTAGTTTACAATATAATTTCTAAAACACTCAGAATTGTGCTTTTACATTAGTTTATAATACACTTCTTACAAACATCATTAAAGTAAATGTGGTATTAGCATATGGTAGAATTCCTAGAAACATTACTTTAGCAAATAGACTTACTTTAAAATACCAGATTCAAATTTTCTAAAGTATTTTAGGTCTGTTAGTAGAGTAGAAAAGGGATTGCATTTTTTGAAATTTAGTAAAGTCGTCACACTTCATAAAAATACATGAATAAATAGGTGTTTGGTAAGAATGATATACCTCACGTTATGCAAGCTACAAAAGCAACAAAGCAGAAAGGGTGTCCTGGATTGTTATGTGCCTTAAAACCTCATGAAGACAAGTTACAAAGTAATGAATCAGAAGATATTTGTTTGGGGCTTAATATGTGTCTGGCCTAATAGTTGCCTCTAATCCAGCTACAAGAACCAGATTCCTAAGAAAGATTTGTAGATGGACACGAGGAGAAGGCAAGCTGGTCGTATTGCTCATCACAGTGAGACTCTCAGCTCACACAATCATGTGTTCTCTTGTAACACCAAAGCTACACATCAGGGGTTAGTTGCAGAGAATGAAATACATTCTAGCTGGTTTATGGTAAAGGGATTTACTAAAGATTATTTAAAAAATATCTACTCAATTGTCGGGACAGCAGAAACGCTATCCTGGACTGCCGGGAATGATTTCCAGTTTTCAATATTGAGCAGGATGCCAAAGAAGGTGTCATACCTGCTAAAACAAAAAAGATTGCCAGGTAATGTTCGGAAGTTTCTTCTTTAGCATCAAGCTCTAGAATCCTGTTTTTTTTTTTTCTTAGTGACCAGCCTAATGGGTATACTTACATCTCACTCCATCTCTCTTCCGAATGAACTCTGTTTTAAGTTAGCAGTACGGTCATTGCTTTGGCAAAATTTAAATTAGATATAACCTTAAGGGGCCTCCGAGAAATAATTTTCCATCTTTCAGTCACTGCACTGTAACAGTGCAAACTGGAATGAGTTTTGAATCAGATTTCCTGTACGCAACACAGTCTAGCACGGCTCTGCAGTAAGAAACCAGAACTATCTACTTGGTGGGAAGAACCATTGGGGCCTTCTGTGCAAATCTGTCCTGAATCCATCTGTCAGCCTGCAAGTTCCCGTCCAGCTGAAGTTGAGACTGATACAGACTTTCCTTCAGGTAACAGAAACGTGAAAGAAGCCTTAGAAGACAGCCATTCAGTTCCTCCTTTATTGTTAATGCCGCCTTTGTTTAAGGAGATACTTCAAGCCTGGGATTGTCTTCCTTGTTGGGAACCACCCCTCGACTTACATTTTTTGCATACAATGTTTTTAAAAACTAGTCTAAATTAGAAAGGATTCAAGAGCAAGAATGGAAAAGTTCTTCACTGAGCTACAAAGAGAGCTCCATATCTGTTTATAAAACCTTGTGTATTTCCCTGGGAATCTCACCCTCCTGGGTTGTGACATTAATCATTTATCTGTATAATAGCATTTATCCTCCAGGTGGCAAGAATGGGGTGAATAAAACAGAAGGCTTTAAACATTCCATAAATATTAGAGTGTTTAACATACTTAGGGTCCAAAGGAAAATAAAATATGAAAATATTATAATTCATTGAATAATTAGTAGAGAATTCACAGGCATTATTAGAGTATCAGATAAAGCTTAGGGATAAAACATTAGATTCATATTATTCCTGTAAACTCTACATAGAACATCATTGTTCAGGTATTAACTATTTATTGAGATTCATATAACAGGCTCTATATGTATAAAAACACATGGAATAGAAAATCTAGTAAAAGAATGGTGATTTAGAGTTTATTAAATATAAAAATATTAAATGCACTACTAATGGAAGTCATATATAATCACAAACATGAAAGATCATTTAATATTTAAAATCTTATTTAAATTTTTCTTTTGCGTCTACTATATGATAAGTACTTAATATTTACTGAATACATCAATGACAAATAGAATCTATGATAGAAGACATTCATATATTTGTTATAATGTAACACATTCAAGCACATACAACATAAAGTAAGTACCAAATAATCATTACCTACAAATTTGTGTTTGAAGTCTATACTGCAAGACAGAGAGAATTTAGTTGTGCAGCTTTCACAGCTGAAATGCAAACAGGAAAGTAATATAATTGAGATGGATAAATGTCTAGGTTCTGGATTAAGACAATTGATATTCAAACAGTTTAGAAAGCTGTGCTATATGTACAGATTAAAGAGCAGTCAAAGTTGCAGTTGATGGTATTTGCACATCAACCCAGTGGGTGATGTGCAAAACCCCAGTGTTCTGGGTTTGCACATCACACACTTCAGTGTTTTTTATCTTAAGGAGCTTCTTGGAAGTTTGCCACTTTCGGACAATTAAAAACAGTTAGAATTTCTGTTATTCAGCCCATTCTATTGTTTCTCTAAGGCTCTATTCATGTATTATGAAAGGTATCACCAAAATGTCCATGAAACCGTACAGTTTCTTTTTCTTTCTTTTTTTTCCCCCCCTTTTTTTTCTTCAGGATTTCCATCTGTCCTGTGGAGTTCTCTGTTACATCCTTAGGTAATCTGGGAACCAACCTATTTTCTATAACAAAGGCTAAGACTCATTCACTATTATTATGCAGAACTAACCTGTAACTGAAGCCTCTTCTTGTGAATCCCCCCAGGTACTTTCTCACCACCATCACTAAAATGACTTGTTCTGTGTCCACTTCATTGAAATTCCCCAGACCCAGATGGTTTGATAGCCTGATATTTTAGAATTTTGTCCTTATTCACTTTCATCTGGGAAGTGTAGCTAGGATATTTTTCTCCCAACTTTTTTGCACAGATCATAAGTGTTTCCCTGTTGGCAGTAACTGCTTAGTGTTTAAATTGCCTTAGAGAAATGTTATTTTAACAATTCTTGTTAATAATGTGAAATTTGCTGAATAGTAATGTTGGGTGGTAAAGTCTCCCAAAATTGTACGCACCTTTGTATATGTTTCATTAGTTAGAAGAAATTTTTAGACTCTCCAGAAATAATTTGAAAGCATGTACACTCAAATCAAAAGCCATTAATACTTAATGTTGACATGTATGCATTTGTAGCATGTGCTGCAGCCTGTCAAGTAATATGTAGATAGTAGAAGACAGTGCTGACTTTTGTGCCATGAAAGGTACAAAATTTCCTTCTCTCACCCTCAGAATTCCCGGTCACCAACCCGAGGGCTCACCTTATCAAAACAAAAAGAAAAAGACAAGGAAGATCCTGAAATAAATCCTGCCTAAATGCTCATCTCTATAATGTTAAACTTCATTATGCTTAATTTTATAGAATTTAGGATATATTTAGAATGCAATTAAATTATAATTACATAATGAAATTATTAAATGTAAATATCAGAGAATGATTAGCAACTTGACAATGACACTTCATAGATACATTTTTGAAGACATAAAATGTAATTTTGTATCATGAAATTAAAACATATCACTTCAAAGAAAAGTTCACATTGTGAGAAAATGTGGTATATAATTCAGGGACAAGCTTTCGGTGTTGATATGACCAAGCAACTGAGTCAAATCTCGGCCTTTTCTTTGTGTGTGTGGCTTAATATATCACTAATTTTCTCACCTTTTTCATCATATAAAGAGGGTGTTATAACAAGATTTACATCCCAGTTTGCTGTCAGGATCAAATCCAATATGATAAGTGAGTACTTTAACCATTCGCATAAATGAAATGGTCAATATATAGTGCATAAAGTGTTTATTAATTGTTAGATAGTATAAATATTTTTCTCATCAAGTTCTCCTAGGTTCAGTCTTCACTGTGTCATACAGAATTTTGTTTTCCTTATTGACTATAATTGAATGGTTTTTGTAGGACAGAGAGACAACTATTGTCTCCAATACCCACTTTCTAGATACAATGCTTCTCATTGGCTCAACATGCCTGGGAACCTGCTTTCCAGGATCAGTAGTGATCGTACTTTTACGTGTATCGATGTATTCGAGGCCTAACCCACTTTTGTCTCACCTTGCATGTTGTAGTTATACTGTTTGCTATTGTGAGCATAAAGTGATGCATTACACATTTTTGCCAAAATTTAGTGATTTGCCAAAATAAGTCAATAAATCAATTAAATTGCACAGATTTATTTCAACTAAGTTTTTTTCATTGGAATGATAGAAAAGGGGGAATTTTTAAAGTAGTGTATATATTAGAGCTATTTTCACAAGGAAGTTTTAGTCTTATGTGCAGACTTACATGAACAGCTAACACCATTCACTACAATCAGGAGATGGAAAATAATGAACAGTAGAACCAAAAAGAGAAATATATAGAAATTTAAACTTAAAGAACAAAACTATGCTGCTTAGAGATTGTAGGGTTATCATATTTTGGTATACCTCTTCAAAATTTATACTTATGTTCAGCCAGTTTTTAAGAGCAAAACTTCCAAGAGAATTTACATAGTAACCTTTCTCCTTATAGGTTCAAGATTGATATATTTCTAGATGAGAATATATTCTAATCCAATAAAATGTGTGTTTTTTTGCCATTGTCAAGTTGAGATATTTCCAAATATACTGGTTGACAGGTAAATATTTCATGGTTGACTGTGAGTTTTTATTTCCTAAGCCTGTGCTTTTACAATACAAGTAAAACCAACTGAAGAAGCCCACATTGGTAAGACACTAGACTATATATATGCTTTATAGGTATATATACACTTTATATATACACACATATTAGACTATATACATGCATATGCTATCTATGTGCATATACATATATGTGTATATGCTTTATATATGTATATGTATATATAAAGCCTATACATATGCTTTGTGTGTGCATGTATTCCTTAGCCCTTCTTCTATTTAAAGATTAATTTTGAAGCAAATAATGACTCCTTGTTCTCTGAGGTCAAGTTACAAACTTAAGCTGATTATATTAAACACAGTGTGTCAAGTGATTACTTATTTATTTTAGAGAGAGAAGAAGGGAGGTAGAGGAGGAGAGAGAAAGTGAGAGAGAGATAAATGTCAATTCCTTGTTCCACCATTGACTGTGCATCTCCTATTACAGAACAAGGCTGGGGGATGGCAATTATTGGCTCACCCAGGGACGCCAAAAACTGTTACAGAACACAGGGCCAAGGCGGGTACAATATACTATCACCGAAAGGACCCACACTAGGTTCACTTGTCTGCTGCCAGAGAAAAGATGTCTCTCAATGCCAGAGATTTGTGAAAAGGAAAGGAAATGTCTATTTAAAGTTATACAGACTTAAAGTAGTGACCTAATGTCTTTGTTAAAATATTGAAGTCCATTAGGATACCCACAGATGCACACAGGGCTTCCTTCTCCCTCTGCCCTAATTTGGGGTACCTATCTCAGGAAAAGAAGTAGATTCAGGCTCCCGACACCATCAGCTGTGTCATTGGCCAGGATCAAGCTGCGTGGTTCTCCTCTGCAAAGCTGTGGGGGTCTCCACTCTGCCAAAACAGCATGGTTCTCCCCTTAATGGCTGCCACGTCTAGGTTTAAATCCCTGTGCCAGTCCTCCTCTGTAGCCCCATGTCCGACTCCTCCCATAATCTGTTACACCTGCCAGCATTCCTGTATTCTTCCAGCTTTACTGGGCTGCCATAGTGGGTCTGGGCGGGTGTGGCCCCATGGCATGGAAGCAATCATCTCCAAACTCTCACACAGGCACCATAACCAGAGGGAGTTGCCTCCCAGTTACATCCTAGGTGGAGGTCACTTCCATCCCCCTGGTTCGAAGCATGCCCACTGCTAATTAACATATCTATGCAACCAGTTAAAGGTTATAAATATATTAAATGGCCATGCCAGAGGTTAGCTGCAAAGCTGTTGCTATGCAAAATAACTCTCCAATTTCCTGTCCCATGTGTCCCTTCCCCAATTCACACCTGTGGGGAATAGGGGAGGACATCCTATATATCTTTCTAGTATTTTTTAGACACCTTGAGTTCTGGACCCCATTCCAAATCCCTATTTGGGCCCCTCCTCTTGGGCCCCTCCTATTGGCACCCTGTTTCACTACTACGTACTGCCTGCTGTAAGTACCTACGGACCATTTCTTAGATAAAAAAATAAATGTGATAATGATCCAGCATTAAAAACAAATCATTGAATATTTTTATCTTTAACTCTCCACCTATTGGTCAACAGTCAGAATCTACTTTAAGGAAGTATGCACATTAATTTTATTATTTATACCATGTCAATCATAATTTCACCTTAAAAATAAATTGAACATTAAATTAACCAATTTATTTTTATTACAGTTATCTATTTTTCTTGGTATTTTAAAATTTATTCTCTTTTTGAAAATTCATGCTTCAAATAGTTAATAGATAATACAGTCTGCACCTTCGTTTCTCTGCAGATTATTAGGTTAAGTGAGAGAACACAAGACCATCTGCTTAGAGTCACATTTGCAGAAGTGGTTTATGCCTTTGGTAAGTGCAGGTATTATAAACATCCTGTATTTGTGTTTAATCAGACATCATGAATCTTATTTTATAAGTGTTACATTAAATGTTTATTAAATAATGGATTTTAAATTAATGTGTCCAAATACATGTACTCCATTACATAACATGCCTTACTTTAAATTCATCATCAAGAAAAGTAAATACACTAGTTCTCTCTTTGCTAGGTCATGTACCCTAGTCACAGAAAAAACTGAATAATTAAGAATGTGCAGAAGAGTGTCCCTCTGCTTCCCTCCACTAGATATCCTAACTTGTCTCTGACACTGAAAATAATATTATGATATATTCTAATTGGAGATCACATATAACTAGTTTACTGTATATTCTCTGATGAATGTCTAACTTTGAAAACTAATTCATCAATAAAGAATAGATAATTCTGAATAGATCATTTTTAATTTAATTGCTAAACATTTACCTGTCCGAGATGTTAAATATTTATGAGATGGTAAATATGATCTGAAAGGTGAAACTGACCACCTATACCAGCTGGCAACAGTTTCTAACTGCACACGGCTCACAGAGTTTAACCCTACCTAATGACAGAATTATTACAAGATAACAGAGCAAAAAGGTGGATGACTCACCTGAGAGACCTAACTCCCAGCACAGGTAGACAACAGGGAAGAAGACTGGGTGCAGGTTCCTTTCTGACCTTTTTCCCTTTAGCCAAATGAATTTTAATGATAGTGTATTTTTAAGGCACAGAGATTATCATGCATTTTCCTATTCTAATCAACTTTTGTTTCTAAACAGTTTTGCATGGGAGCTAAAACTTTTGTGTGTGGGGGGGAGTTAGGTAAGATTTTTTATAAAACATGATCACTCTAGCTTTTAATAAATACCCAAAATCAAAACCTAGGCAGAAACGAGATCTCTTATAAACCACCAAATTTTGACCCTGAGAAATGCCACGACAACATAGTAGTGAAGAACCAAATATGTGCTATCTTCAGGAACTCAGGTATTGTGCAAAGATGCATTTTGTGGATCAGAACATTTTCCTATATTTTGGCTAAAACATTTAATTTCATCAAAATATATAATATAAAATAAAAGATTTTCTTAAAAAACACACAAACTAAAACTACAATATAGATTTAGTTAGAGGGCTATGAATTAATATGAATATGTTACCAATAGTTTGAATTCAACGTTTATAGCAGGCAGGAGTCTTTACCAGAACTTTGATATCAAGATTTTATTTATTCTAAACAAGAATAATCTCTTATGCCCTCAAAAGATTTAAACTCTCTTGAAAAGAATACATTTCCTTCTCTAATACAATGTGCTTGGATGGATGATTTGTCATCTTTTTTTTTTATACTGATTCTCAACTGCAAAATCCAATCGTTCCAAGCATAGGTTCTGGGTAAGCCAAAAATAGCACACATTGTATAATTTACATTTATAATTGATTAGAGTCTTTTGTTTCCATTGAAGAATGTAAGAAAAATTGGTCAATATTTTTTATTGTTTTGGTATGGATTCAATTTGACACTGGTAATAATTGAATTCCAATGAACTTCCTGATAATTGTATGCTATATTCAAAATCAATACAAGTTAAGAAAAGTTTTATGTGTATTAAAAGTGATGACAAAGACTAGTGGAGTTTCACGTTTTGCCATCATTTGGAAAACATTTTACAGGAAATATATTTGCATATTAAAAGGTTAGCACATCATGCGGCATTATGAATATGCATTGTTTGTGGAATATTCATGTTGTGAAAATGGATCTTCACCTTTTGTCTAACCTACCTGTCATTCTGAGAAAACAAACAAAACTGACTCTAGGAAAACATGGCCTGTTATAATGGAAATGGCCTCCCGTAATCCTACCTGTATCCACAGATGTGAAGAATGCCTTTGCTTTTTAATTCATAAGTCTTTGTTTAGCCTGTTTTATAAACATTATTTGTTTTAGATTTAGGTATCACTAATTACTGGGAGCAGGATTTGATGAATGCATCTTTTCCTAGAAATTAATTTGATTTTTTATTTCAAAATTAAATGTTTAAACTGCCATTGGTAATTTATCAACAATTTTTAACGTGGCTTAAATTGAGACCTACAAATACTAGTTTATTTATTTATAAAATAAAACGAACAATGTCTGTTACATAAAATTGCTTAGAAATTAAGTGAGATAATGTATGTAAATTATTTAAGTTGGTACCTGACTCTTATTAAGCTTTAAATAAATATAGTATTGCATTCTTTCTAGATTTTGGGAATGCAAAGACACACAATTTATCAGTTTTTCTTCATCACTATCGACACTGACATAACTCAATCCTTCATTATATTTTTTTTTGCTATAATCTTCAGTTTTATTTCTCTGCGTCTCTATCTCACCAAGTCATATGTCAATTTCCTGGCAGTTACCCCTCAAAATACATAGGTAGTAATTTTTTAACTCATATCATCATTAGCTTGTCTGGATTCCTTATTACTTTTAAAAGTAAGTAAAGCACTTAAAAATGATCTTCAAGGTTCTGTGTGACTTTATGAGCCAATTCCATAGTCATTTTTTCATTCTCTCATTTCTTTTTGTTTATTATTGGTCTGCTACAGTTGTCCCAATTCACACCCTCCCCTGTAGCCAGTCCCCACCCCGTGGTCCATGCCCATGGGCCATTTTTACTTATTCTTTAACTAGGCCCATTCCTGTCTTTCCCCCCTTATCCCCCTCCCCCCTCTGCACTGATCCCTGTCAGTCTGTTCCTTGTTTCCATGCCGCTGGTTCTGTTTGTTTGTTTTGTTCATTAGGTTCCTCTTATAGGTGAGATCATAGGTATTTGTCTTTCATGGACTGGCTCATTTCTCTTACCATAATACTCTCCAGTTCCATCCATGTTGTTGCAAAAGGTAGGAGTTCCCTCTTTCTTTCTGCTGTGTAGTATCCCATTGCATGCGATGGGCCCTTAGGCTGTTTCCAGCACCTGACTATTGTAAACTGTGCTGCTATGAACATTGGGGTGCATAGGTTCCTTTGAATTAGGGTTTCAGGATTCTTAGGGTCTAATCCCAGCAGTGGAATCCCTGGCTCAAAAGGCTGTTCCCCTTTCAGTTTTTGGAGGAATTTCCATGCTGTTTTCCACAGTGGCTGCACCAGTCATTCTCTCCCTGATTTAAGATTTAATGAGTGCTGTGTATATACTAGATTATGTTTTATAAATTAAGCATAGAAAATCCACTCATTATGTTACACAATGGATGTATGATAGTGAAGCTTTGGAAACATCAAGAAGGAAAAGCTCAGTGTAAAGTAGAGAAAATATCATTTAGTATTATCTGAGAAAATAATTACATGATTTGCCAATATAAACAATATGTGCAAAGACTCAGAAAAATTAAAACTTAGTTATTCAAAAACAGGTAATAAGAAATAGCAGAAGATAAGATTATGACAATCATTTGGAAGTAGATAGGTACTTTTGATTATTTCATGGCATAATAAAATCTGGGCACAGAATGAGAATGTGAACAAAGATGCCAATATGTTAAATTTAAATGATGAGTGGAAGAAAACTGTTATAATGCTAAAGAAAAGAATGAAAAATAAGCAATGAATAACTGATTGCATATATCAAGTAAATACTCTAAACTTCTATTTGTAGATATCAACAGTGGCTGAATTTCTAAACCTTTAAAAATAATGTCTTTAGACAAGTTAGGGAAGGTTTTGCAAGAAATATTTTTTAAATCAGTGAAAAGAAGGAAACTGCAATAAAGACCTCAAAAACTTAAAGTTTATATAATACCAATTGGATTTAGAATCCAATTTTGCAGGAATGATAGAAGGGTATGTGATATTTTTAAATGTTTATGTATTACATTTTCAAAATGCAGCAAATCACTCATGAAGTTATGTTCAAATCACACTAAAATATAACAAGCAATGTTTTTTAATTACTCTCAAGGCTAGATATTTGAGACAAGTTGAAAACATTGAAATTATTAACTCCATGTTTTTCTTTTTAATTATGATGTTTTTTATAATATGAAACCAAATGACAATAACATCTTTCCACAGTTCCTCTTACTTAGTCATATTTGGTTTTTCATAAAAACAAAGTTAACAGTTCAGTATGAGTTTCTGAATTTAGGAGGTTTCATACTGTTCTGAGAATCTAACTAAAATAACTTTTTCAACTTAGTATCCTTAGCACAAACAGACACTCCTTCATAAATCCATAGAACTTTCACATAGAAACCAACTCATGAGTAAATTCAAGTGTCTTGAAGCCCTACCATGAATGCTTTGACTTCATAGAATGAATATTTAAATACTAATTTTACAGATTTTTTGGAGGTTTATATATCTTCCACACATGAGTTGATTGGAGTAGTTCTGTTTTTAATTACCAATCAATATGTGACTAGGATCTGTATTAATTAAGCAACCTGACTAGTTAATTGGATGTTTTAATATTTCTTGAAGGAAAAATGTAATATAATTCATGGAAACCCTAATGTATAAGCAGTGGTTTACCATTCATTGACTAAGAACCCAAGATTCCTGAGGGAAGTCTAATCCAAATTACTGGACGGAATTGATTACAAATAATAAAACTTAAATTTAAAGAAAATTTATGATGAACTATATATACACTTGCTGTACCCCTATGTTTATAACAGTGTTATTTACAATACACAAGATTTGGAAGCAGACCCATTAATAGATGAGGGAAGGAAAGGAAGGAAGGAAGGAGGGAAGGAAGGAAGGAAGGAGGGAAGGAAGGAAAGAGAAGAGAAGAGAAGAAAAGGAAAGAAAAGGAAAGGAAAGGAAAGGAAAGGAAAGGAAAGGAAAGGAAAGGAAAGGAAAGGAAAGGAAAGGAAAGGAAAGGAAAGGAAAGGAAAGGAAAGGAAAAAGATTCATGGACACAGATAAGAGTATGATGATTGCCAGACAGAAGGAAGTATGGGGGAAGGAAGAAAAGGGTAAAGGAGGTGATAAATGGCAATGGAAGATTTGACTTGGGTTAGTTAAATACACAGTACAATATACAGATGATACATTGGAGAGTTGTGCACCCAAAACCTATATAATTTTATTAAACAATGTCACCCCAATAACTTTCATTTAAGAAAATTTATTATTTAGGTTCCTGTTAAAAGTGAGATCATATGGTATTTGTCTTTCACCCTAAACAACAAAACAAAGAAGCAAGCAAAATATAACCAAAGACATTGAAATAGAAAACAGGCTGACAGTAACCAGAGGGGAGAGGGGAGGGAATTTCAGGGGGAAGGGATTACAGAAACAAGTATTAAGGACACATGGACAAAAACTAAGGGGGGTGGAAATGGGAGGGAGGTGGGGAGCACTGGGGGGGTGGAATGGGATGGGAGTAAAAGACAGAAAACTGTACTTGTACAACAATTAAAATAAAATTTATAAAAAATAAAATTTAGCTAAAAAATATTGTGAGTGATTTTAATTTGATGATGTGCATTTCATACCCTAACTCTAAAAATAATTTTATTTTGCAGTCTTTTAGTCACTGGATTGCAGAATTGATATGTTCTGCAGACTTAGCAACATAGCTATTTTTTTCTGCTTTGTTTTTTATGTGTCATTGAATTTCCACTCACTCAAGTTGTGATCCTGAACAGGGATAATACTGACTCTTTCAACCCTACCTACCCAGGAGACATCTGGAAATGTCTTTAAAAACTGAGATATTTGTGGTTGTTCCCACCTAGAGAGGGGGACTACTGGTCTGTGGGTTGAAGCCAGGAATGATGTTAAGCATCCTGGAAATCCCAGGACAATCCACCACATCGAAGGACTGTGAGGCTTAGAGGTCCCTAATGGAGGGGAATCTTGAATTAGAATATACCAGAGATACTAAGACAATGATTATCCCCGCCTCTCTTTCTTCTCTTGACTGATAATAACTTGGGAATTCAGGAACATACTATCCTCTAAAACTCTTTTGGCATATTATATATTTAAAACTGGCAGATATTATTAGGCCTGTAGTCACATGGTAGTGCCTAAATGGACAAATGATACTAACAATGTATATAAAGTATTCGACTAATATAATTTTTACATTACTAAAGCAATATATTTAAGAAAATACTAATTAGTATGATTTCCTGAAATAATCTGTGTTAACAAGTCTATCTCTAAAACATGCATCACATTATTTAAAATTTAAAATATTTTTTCATTATTTGCAAGTGATTCTTTCTAAAATTTTATATTCATAACCAAAATCTGTAACTTCCAGCTTTGTCTTTTGTTAGGGGGAGGGAAGGACCCATTAGTCTATGTGATACATCCCACTGAGATTCTGTGAAGTGATTTTCTTTTTTTCCCTGTCTTTCTCTTTTCTTTCCTTTTTAATTGTCTATTGATGAGATATCAGAGACAATTAAAAAAGCTTTTACTCTCAAGAAGGAGCAGTTTGAGTATTTGCATATTAGAAGCTTGGAACCAGAAAAAGTTTTGCTATCAGCAAGTTAGTAAACTCGTCAATATTTTAGATGCTGCCTAAAGGGTATGCATAGGTGGATATTTGTCATGAACTGCTGACTTGTGGAAAAGTGAATGCTTTCTATTTTGAAATGTTTGCTAAACTTCAGCTGGCAAGTCAGGGTGTGCTGCTGAGTGTTGGAAACAGCTACATCTGCCTCCAAACTACCGTCCTGGGTCCCTTCCCCTTCCTCACTGGAAAGTCCCACATTCTTTCCCTCATTGGAGGCAAGTTTTTCTTTTGTCTTTTGTCTCAAAATTTTACGTCATTTTTTCCTCAAGAAACTGCTCATATGTTTAAAAGTGGTAGAGATAAAAAATGGAATGCAGACATGGTGAGGTGACTGTAGCTTTATTCAGGTTTGATTTCAAGGTTTAAATGATGAAAAATAGTTTACAGAAAAGTTCCATTTGAGGCATTTTTTAGAGAAATCATTATGTCCTGTATTAGAATTCAAACAGCAAATCCAGATCTTTTCATTATTTTTTCTTTTTTTGTCTCCAAATTATTTCTAGAAAGGCTAAATGCATCGAAAACTATGCATACATGCCATGATTTAAAAAATACAAAACACGTCTAATAAATACTGAAAAGACTTTCTTCTGAAGGTTTATGACAGCCAACATCCCATCCCTCTTATTTATCTCATTAGAAGAGATTACAACTTTTGAGAAAACAGTGCGGTTTTCATGTAGGGACTATGTGCTACAAAGTCCTATTTCTTGATCCTCAATATAATAAATGACTTGGATTTAGCTTTCAGAAAACATAAATAAGGGGAAACGTATAACACTTAGTAACATCCATCTTAAACCTCACTAAGAAGTGGTAAGGAATGCAACATATGCAATTGAACTGATTATTTTTGTGTTGGTCCTATTTATTGCCACGTCCCAGTGCAGTAGCCTGCAATGAATGCATTACTCACTATCAAGGACTCCCTAACAACAGTGATCTTTATATGTCAGTTTCAAGCATTCCACTCACTTGGGAATCTTTGTTCTATAATGGAGCATAAATAAGACCCGAATATGTCTAAATTAGATTAACCAGAATCCTGGACCACCCAGAACAAGTTAGCCTAAATTGACCCTTTTATTAATTTTCTTTCATTGGTGTATTGGCAAAAGAGAAAAAAATTTACTATAGTAGCACACATGTAAATGCCAATTGCTGAAGGGGTATAACCAACACCACTGTCCATTGTAAATTGTCATTCTTCTTTATAAAGTTTGTCTCATTCAAAAATATAACTGTCATTCTTACTATTTAAATGTTCTTCTTTTATAAGTTAATAAATGTGATCAATAAATTGGAATGTCTTTTTCTTTTGAAAAGTTTGTACATTCAAAGATTTTAAGTCACATTTTTCTATATGTGAACATGTGTGTATGTATGTGAGTGCATCTTATATAAGATTCTAAGTGTGACCCATGACTTGCTAGTGAAGATAACTGAAAATTTCAAAAGAGTAGAGATTAATTCTTAAGTCTATTGGCCTTGGAACTTCATTTGTGACTTCATGCTTTTGTTGGGTTGGTAATGGCTCTGAAAACTAGGAACAAAGAGGTCTGGGAAATTGCTCTGCATCTTTGGAAAGCAAATGTTCTAAAAAACTACCATAACCAACAGTGAGAGAAGAATGAATTATTTTACAAAGTTAAGTTTATGGAAAAGGATAATTTGATAGTCGGCATTATCGACTGTCTGAGAAATCCAACTTCTAAGACACTTATGAGAAAAATTCAGCATCATTTTTTTGTATTTCAAATCCATAAAGATTTTAATGTTTGAAGAGGAGAGAATGGGAAAGCTGGCTAGTTGTTTATTAACTTGACCAGTATGACAGATAGTCTGGGTCCATTCCAGCTGCTATAACAGAATAGCATAGACTGACTGGGTGGCATATGAGTAACTGAAATTAATTTCTCACAGTTCTGAAGGCTGGGAAGTTAGGATCAAGGCACTGGTAGATTGGGTGTCTGACGAGGGCCTCTTTCCTGCCTAGATGGCTGTTTTCATGCAGAAAGCAGCACAAGAACTCTCTAGGGTCTCTTATAAGGGCACTAAGCCCTTTCATCAGGGCTACACCTTATGATCTAATTATGCCCCAAAAGCCAGGTCTCCAAATATCACAGCACTGAGAATTAGCCTTCAACATACTAATTTGGGAGAGGACACAACTTTGTCTATAGAAACAGACAATACAGTTTCTTATTCTGAAGCTTTTAATATCCACTACCTTTGGATAGTTGACTCCAATTTCCTTCAGCATGACCAATACAAATACTTTTAGTGTACTCTGTTTTCACTTAATCACTTACAAACTTTGATTTTGTCTGTATTAATTCAGCACTGATTTTCTTTATAACAGTCTATTTACTTTTGCGAAAATATGTAATAATAATTTTAAAGTTACTACAACAAAGATAATAATCAGTTATATGATTATTTAATAATTTATTGATATAATTTAGTATTTTACTTTGTAATGTTATATAATTTAGTATGTAATTTTTTCATGAAGAATCATTTTAATGTAATTTCACTACCACTTACTATTGAATATAAAAATTTTAATTTTTAAAGAGATAATTTTGATAAGCATTTAAATTTTTCTACAATAATGCGTCGAAATATTAATTTCCTTCACTAAGGAAACAACACTTTGAAAGTTAAAATATGAAGTGTTTTGTCTAGACTAGTAGCCACAAAATAAATCATACTACCTATTAGATTGTATCAAGAAAAATAATTATATAATGCATAAGAAACTGAAGTATTTGCAGAATCTGCATTCTTAGATTTTATATGTGTATTTATTTTATGGTTTTTCAATGAAATAATTCTTTATGTGAAAGATATTTTGCCCACAAATGTATCTATTTCCTATTTGTACTTAAAAAAGAAAAATAAGTTTTCTAAATTGTGTAAAGTGATTCCTAGAACACATTAAGTACTGTTAATTTATAAAATTTAATGTTCTTAAAATTTATGACCATAGCAGAAGATAACCCAGGAAATACAGTAATTAATACTATCAAATATTATTTAAAATTATCAGCCTTTAAGGTGCTGAGGCAATGTTGCATAGCCCACAATTATCTTTCTGATCACCTGTATCAGTGCTGGAATCCTGATATGAATTCTAAATAGCCAGCTTTATTGCTTGTTATTTAAAACCCATATTACTTTATTTTAAAATAATTAAATATATATGTGTATATATACATATACATATAAAATAATTAAATATATATGCATATATGTGTATATGCATATATACACACATATATGATGCTTATTAGACAATGCGTTTAAAATGTTTCTCTAGATCTTTAAGTCTTGAGGGGGTTAAGAACACAATGCCCTCCAAAATGACACTGTGGCATATTGACTATTTTAAACTGAAGGAATTTGGAAAGAATGGCAAGTGCGAGACTTATTACAGTTGACCTTCCCCTGTTCTTCGAAACATACGGAAGGTCCTAAGACCCTCATGTGAGGGCCCCTTTCCCTTTTGCCAGAGAAAAGGAGCATCCCTATCTCCAAGACGTAGGCACAGTGAGAGGAATCTGAACTAATCATCCTTACTGAATTTCTCCCAGGTTCCAGACTTTATCAAATCTAGCTTCAAATCAATTGCTCAGGTTTAATTCATTCTTTGGGTGCTCATTTCCTTCTATTAAATAAATGTGTATGGTTTTCTCTTGTTAATATGTCTTTTGTTTCAGGGTCTCTAACCCAAAACTTAAAAGTGTAGAAGAAAAAGATATTTCCCTTTCCTACAATTTCAAGGAGTAGTCAGATTCATAAAATTAGTGATGCACAAAATGCAGAAAAAGTGTATTTTCTTCATCAAAATGAGAATTGATACAGACATTTTTGTTCTCACCTTCATGTAAATCTAGATAAATGAGAGGGGAAGTTGCACACTTCCAGTTCCCTGATGTGAATATTCTTATGAGTAAATTAAATGTTTTATCTTACAGACTGCTTTTGTGAATAAAAGGGCATCTCCAAAATCCTTCTCTCACATTGAAAGAATAGTATACTCATATTTAAGAGCAGTCTTAACTCTTCTTACTCAACTGGATGATACGCATTGCTTCAATGGGGAGGAAGGGACAGCCGTCCATAGTCACAGCATCAACCTGCATGAATCAGTATCTGCACACACTTACCCATCTGTTAGAGTACATACATCCTTATAGCTAAGGATGCTGACAATTATAGACATTTGACACCTAAAACTGAGAAAATGAGCTACGCATCCTTTTGCAAATTAATTTACAACTTGCCCGTATATAAGAAAAGTATTTCAACTATATTTCCATAGTCACTTATAGTGTAAAATTATTTGTATGAAATGAAAGTTAATTATAGATACTTTGGAAAAAGAGGTTTGTGGATTCATTAGATGAACTTCCAGTCGCACTGTTATAAGTGTAAAAATTTATAAGTCACAGGAAGAACCTAATTTAAAAATCCAAATATCTAACTTGGTTATGGACTATCAATCTTCATACTGTATTGCTCCTTACAGTTTAATTATTATTACTGATCACTGTCTTATATGTACCATTTATAACTTATCACACTACCTTTTAAAAAAAATCTTTGCAAGTTTTTAGTGAGGATTCTGTGATAGTTGGTTGCTAATTTAAAAGTGTGATATTTTATTTACTTGTTTCTAAAATAAAATGAACCAAGAAATTTTTAAATATACAACTACTTTCTCAATATTTAGTCATTTTCTTATTCTATTTTCTCTATCTTAGTAAGTTCAATTTTTAATTGACTCTGTTGAAAGACATCAGCTTTTAGTATCTTCCTATGACTTGTAAATAAAACCTGAGATGCACATGCTGCCCTTACTTTTTCTTTCTTTGAACATTAGAATCCTACTGGATTTGTTTTCAAGAAAGTTTAGATACAAAAGTTAATGATTCCATGTAGGATGATAAAAGACGTAAGACAGTAAAGCAAAACAAACTGTTTGGTTCATTGTTGTTACAGTTGTTTTGGTTTGGTTCATTCCTAATTATTGTATTTTGGTCTACCAACAGTATGAAATGTCATGCAATGTCTCAGAAACATTAGGATTCTGTGAATTTATGTGGCACACACAAATATCAGCGGGTGTGTGAACCTGCCTTTGTGAATTGCTAAGAAACCTTCAGGGAAAGAATTTAGTTCTTATAAGATTCAAGTATTTCCTGAGCCAGACCTTGATCTCACAGCTCTGGCTCTTTCCTACAAGCTGGGGAAGTCACTTACATTTTCTAGATTCTTGCTAGGTTAACACTCTGTCAATAAGAATAATGATCTCTGGTAATGGCGGACCTATTAAATGATGAAAGGAAGAGAGAGCTCCTAGCACGGGCCTCAAGGCACTCAATAAACTTGAATCATCTCCCTCAACATCTGGGTTTCAGATTGCTGGTTCCTTTGAAAAAACTTCCAGATTTAGGATTCTCTTACCAACTCAATTAGATTTAGCCATTGTGCCAGCTCTTTCAATGTGTTTTTCTTGAGTTTTCATATATTATGCAATGTAACAATGATTCAGAATTCCAACATCTTGGCATACACTGATGCTTCTTTGACAATCATTAATAGTTAAGAAGTGTTTGTATGAAAAGTCACCTTTACAATAGTTGGTGTAGTTTCATTTATCACCACACATGTTTAAACACAAATTAAGTTTCTTGTCTATCATAAATGTCCTTGAGTGCAATGGAATTTTGTATTGTGAAGCATTAGAAATGGTAGTAAAAATAAAATTTTGCTCATATCATTTCTTAATTTAAAAATAATATATCAATTTTGACTCTAATTAGCCAAAATATTTCCTCAATGCGTCTCTTAAGTTTATTCACTTAACTATTGTAACTACTGTAGTTATAATGTGAAATAATTACATATTGCTAACATTACCATTCTAATATTATTTTATCTAAAATGGTACATTTGATGAACTAGGATAATTCAAAGTGGTCACAAATGAATATTTTCATAAATACTTATCTTCTTCATGTTTAGTTATGCTGTTAAAATTTAACTGTCTATCTAAGTGTCATTAGTTAAAATGTAAAACCTGAATTGTTATTCTGATTTTAAAATTTATTAAATGCTGAGGGGATTCAGAGTTTTTTTAATCCTCACCCAAGAATACATTTTTGTTGATTTTTTTAGAGAGAGAGGAAGGGGGAGAGAGAGAGAAACATCAGTCAAGTGCCTCCCATTCACACCAAAACGAGGGACAGAACCTGCAACCTAGGCTTGTGCCCTGACGGGAATAGAACCTGAAAACTTCAGGTGTAAGAGACAATGGTCCAATCAACTGAGCAACCCAGCCAAGGTAAGAAAATTTTTGAAGCCCGTAGAATAAATAACCAATAAACCAATAGAGTAGTTGATTTCTCTAACAACTCTAAATCCAGTTTAAAAATAAATAAATAAAATAAGGGAGGAAGAGATAGACTTTATTGCCAGAAATTACTCCTGCTATGGTTTGATATAGTTACATAAAGTTATCACTTCTTTAGTACTGTTTTTCTGGTTTGTTGTTTCTCATTCAGATATTTTTTCATATTGTGCATCCAACCGTGATACGCAGAATTTGTCGTTATGCTACTGAAATAGCACTTTATTCAACTACAGAAGGTACTAGGTATCAACTATCTGACAAAAACAATAAAGCCCCCAAAGAAAAAAAGGTATAGCACTAATGATGCAGGGTGCAGCCAAGAGGGGGGCCCCCAAAAGGGATTTGGAATGGGGGCCAGAACTCAAGGTGTCTAGGAAATAGTAGAGAGACATATAAGATGTCCTCACCCCTTCCCCCACAGGTGTGAGTTGGGGGAAGGGACACATGGAGCAGGGCATGCAGGGCTGTTTTGTACAGCCACGGCCTGGTAGCTAAACCATGGCATGGTCATTTAACATATCTATGGCCTTTGGTGGGTCACTTGGATATGTTAAATAGCTGTGGCCATGCTTGGAGCCAGGGGGATGGAAGACACTTCCCCCAAGATGTAAGTGGGGGCAGGTCTCCTGAGTTACAGCACCTGCATGGGAGCTGGAAGAAGATTGGCTCCAGGATATTGGTCCATATCTGCCCAGACTCACGATGACAGCCCAGTAAACTTGGGATAATACAGGGATGCTGACAGGTGTAAATGATTGTAGGAGGAGTCAGAAATGGGGGTACAGATGAAGATTGGTGCAGATTTAAACCCAGACACAGTGGCCATTAAGGTGGAACCATGCGGTCTTAGCAAGAGTGCAGACCCCTTCCCAGCTTTGGTGGAGGAAAGAAGAGACTTTGCCTGGACAATTGGGTACAAAGAACTCTTGCCAGTAGACCATGAAAAGGTGCCACATGGCTTTGGATTAATTGGATATCCTGCCTGGATGGCGACACGGCTGATGGTGCCAGCGGCCTGAAAATACAGACCTGTGCTCTTTCCCTAAGTTATGGTACCCTGAATTAGGGTGGGGGCCGGGGGCGGGGGTACAGACAAGGGCTGCGGAGTGCATCTGTGGGTATCTTAAAGGACTTTGATCTTTTAATGAAGAAGTTAGGTCATTACTTTAAGTCTGTATAGCCTTAAATAAACATTTCCTTTCCTTTTCACAAATCTCTGGCATTGAGAGATATCTTTCCAATTGGTGGCGGACACACGAGCCCAGTAGGTGGTCTGTACAGTGTTAGTATACCATGCTCCTCCGGAGTCCAGGCCCCTGTGTGTGTATGTGACTGTTCTGTAACACTAATACATTTTAAACTTAATCAGTTTCTTTGCTACTATAATTTAACTGTCTTTCCATTTTATGTTTCTTTGGAAATAAAAGCTGTTGTGAACAAATAAAGATATACAGACCTAAATATAATGTAGATAAACATAATAAAAGAAAGGAAAGAAATATTTGTGTTATGTTTCATTTTACTTCACCTGATGAAATCTAAAAGTGAAAAACAAAGTTTAGTAAGATGAAAAGAGCCGAATATTTAACATCTTGAAACTTATTTAAGATAATACAATAGTAGAATTTTATTTCACTGCTGATTTTTCCATTTGATATACATTCCAGGTTGCAAATTATTCTTTTTAATGTAGGCTTCCAAGCACTTTAATCTCTGTAGGATTATCTTAAGTATGTTTTATAGTTGTTAGTTGTATTTTAATGTGTCCTCCAAACTCAATAATTTATTTGATGTTCATAATTAAAGGTTAACTTTTATCTAAAAAACATAGAGAGACAGCCAGAGGTCAATATAAAGGCAAATCAGAATATGCTATGTAGATGAATAAGAATTTGCTATTAGATGAATAAAGGAAACCTACTTGAAGGTGTTATTTCTTAAAATTGGTTACGTACAACTAATGGAGCAGAAGGATTATAATTGGCCAGTGGAACCCTCAGTGGGCTGATGATCTTGTCAATCACCATCAGATGTCATACATCATACAAATTTCATCGTACTTTGAGGCCTTGCAGTGAAAATTATGGTATGTATCACAAAAGCTAACAAGCTTAACTTTATTGTCCTCGGCCACACAAAGCTTTTGTTCCTTGTCCCTTCCTTCAGCTCTTGCATACCACATATATACACAAAATTCTTTGATTTTATGGCCCTGAAATTTACAGAAGCCCACCAAGAGAGAGCGTCAGTGGAAAACCTATGGATTAGAATTTTTGGTCATTATCTTTCTATGTGTTCTGGAAATAATACAGTAAAAAAATAAAGCTGCATCAGGACATGGAGAGAGAAGAGGTATTTGCATTTGGGTGTTAGTTTGAAGGACTGTGTTAGACAGGGTATTTAAGAAATAGTTTTAAGAATGAGATATTTGAGTAGAGACTTGAAGATGCCTCAGAGAAAACTATAAAAATGTTGGAGAAAAATAATTCAGTCGTAGTAAATAGGATGTTCAAGATCTTGAAGGTAGAAATGAGCATAGTGTACCCAAGAAACTGATTGAACACAAATGATGATTGGTTGTAGAAAAATTAGTTGATGAGATGGGCAGGGGCCAGATCATATAGATCTTTGTAGTTTGTAGTATGGAGTCTGAACGATATTCAAGTGTTAAAGAAAACTATTTTAGAACTGTGCTCAATTGAATGCATGCTATGGTTTATATCAGCGGAGACCACTCTGGATGCTACAAAGATAGGCAGTATGTAGGAGAGGCCAGAGTTTAAAAACTGAGACTTCTTGAGTCCATAGTCACATACTAGGAGCTACAGAGTATGTTAGACTCCCATGTAAAGAGAAAGGGGACTGTTATCGGGGGAAAAATAAGAACCAAAACAGGATTTTTGTTTTCGTGTTCTTGTTGTTGCTTTTGTTTTGTTTTATTTGGGGTGGGTATATGTTTGTGAGCAATTGGAATGATCTTAGAGAGGTATGAGACCAATGCTAAAACAGGAAGAAGAAACAAGTCAATCAGTTAGCAAAACAGGGTAAGATACTATGTGGAATTGAAAAACTAGTTTTGTGGTAGGATTAAAAACCATTGATCCAAAGAATCGGGTGAAATATTTGGATATAGAAGCTGAGAAAACATTACATTTGATGGTAGCTCTTTGAGGCAGTTCTCTTCAAATTATTTCTATACATCAGGGAACTCAGAAAAGATGTCATTGGGTGAGAAAGTGGAGAAAGTTGTAGGAGTTTTACAAAGAGAGAAAGAAATGTGTTCTGGCTTTTTCAGAGAATTAATTATAAGACTGGTAACAATATAATAGATTGGATGCTTGGTTTTTAGGTCCTATTTAGGATAAGGGGCTAGTCATAGAGGCTGTATGTATTTACTTAAGCTTTGTTCCATGCTGGGGTCATTGTAAGCAGAATAAAAAGGTTTTTCCAGGTAAGCACCTAAAAGGGAGAGATCTATGAAAAAGTTATTCTAGGATTAAAAAGAATGTGTTTCTTGACAAGAATACCAAAATCTCAGACTTAACACAACTTATTTATTTCTCAATGATGTTTATATCAAGACTATGTCAACAAAAGCCCACCCTCAATTGTCATTTAGATACCAAAGATTACAGGGCGTGTCTTTCCTTGGCCGCACTATTTGGTGATTCAGCCCTCTCTGCCACCACAGTAGGGAGGAAGAACTGCTAGGGTACCTACCCCACAATGGCTTGAAATGCTTCGGCGGGGAAATCCTCTGTGTCATTTCCACTGCAGCCCATCAGATGGGCTGTTCATATGTCCACCTTCATTACAGGACCACCGAGAAGTACAATAGCCATGTGCCCACAAAAACAAGAAAACCAGCTTTGGTGAGGACGAGTAATCCCAGGGGTTAAGAGTGTATGTGAGTACAAGAGAGGAGATGTCTACTAAATAGGGAAAGAAATAGACAGGATGGCAACCATGGACAATGGAAACTGTATGGTCAATGTGTTGGCATTCCCTAAAGGAACAGAGCAGTGGACAGAGTGGCAATGTAGCCAACTGACATAAAAACAACACGTGTGAAATGTTTGATTTCCACACATTGGAGGTCGTGCAATTTTGGTCAATAGTACCTGGAATTTACTTTTTTCCAAAATTGGTCTCCCTTACTTACTAGCTTTGTAGCCTTAGGCGATGTTTTTTTTTTTTAATTTTATTTATTTATTTATTTTTTTATCAATTCTATGTTTTTATCTGCCTGTAAGTTGAGATTCAGGGAACCTTTCTCATAGGGTTGTTGTGGAGATCATCATATATGGTAACAAATACAAAAAGTTGTTACATTTTCTTATGTAATACACAACTAAAAGTAAAATTCATTACTATTAATTGAGGTGAAGTGGTAAAAACTCAAATACATGTAGATAAGCTTTGTCTAAAGTCAAAAGAAAAGCTGGAAACCTGGAGAAACTAGTTTGGAATATCCCTTTAAAAATAGGGGTATTTATTTTGAGAAGAAGTTAATACAAATTTTTGAAAATGACTGTGTTGTGGCTAGAAAGCCTTATTTCCAAGTTCAACTCCATTTCTTTTCTGTAACTTACAATCAGGCACTAAAGCAATCTCTTTGTAGCTAAACCATTCGTGTAGAAATAATTAAAAACAATTGTTTATCTAAATCCTGCTCTGTTAATATTTTGATATGCATACAAAACTACATGGTGTCTGAACTCAGGAAACTTAAAATATACTCTAGGATGCTAGACATAAACTTTTAAAATTAAATATATTAATCTTTATATAATTGAATAAATAAAAAAAGATGAAACGAGTAAAATCGATTAATTTATGGCATCTAAAATTCACTCTGGAGTGACCTGATCTGTGAAGGACTTTTTCTGGAGAAAAATTTCAGGCGATATCTTAAAAAAAACAAAATTGAGTGAAGGAAAAGAAGGTAAAATGTGAGTTAATATTCAAATGATTCTTTCTCCTAGTGAACCCCACTCTCCATTCCCGGCTGCTTATTGTTTTGCAAGTGACTTGCTGTCTATTTCCTTCTCAGGCTCCTGCCTACAGCTTGCTTTGTGCTTTTCCAATCACAGCTCTCTTTGTTCTCATTTCCTGGTTTAGAACTGAGAGCACCTTGTTCTCCCAGGTAAATAGCCTCAGAATGCTGCCGGGCACTGAAAAATCAAGTGTGCAGGTGCCGTAATAAAAATACTCAAGGGCCAAAGTATACTGTTAACTAGAATTTTTGAAAGGCTCAATGAAAGAATATAAATGCTAAAATGCAGTAGCATTCCCTTAATTTGTATTTGTCACTCAGTTACAACTTTTGGTGATTCTTTCTTTACATCACAGTTGTTTTCATAACTCTTTGTGTAGCTAATTGTCCTTAAAATCTGAACGAAATTCTTCTTTATACTATTATAGTGAATCTTTGTCAGAAAAATGATCTGAAACTTTAACATAGACACAACATTTTTTTCAGTGTTTATGGAGTTAAGATATCCAAATATTATCTAGTTGGAGGAGAATATATTTATTTTACTTCTTATTTACTATTGACTGAAAGTCTCAGGATTAAAGAACCCACAGGTTAATTTATAGACTTTTTTGTTCACTAGAGATTCAGTGTGTCTGATATAGCCAATAACCCTGGAGATATTGTTTAGAGCTTGTTGAGCATTAAGTATCTGCTTTTTAATCTAACCCTCCAATTTGTCATCTTATAAGAATTTTAGCTTCTCAAATGTTCTTTGATTCAAAAATTAATTAATGTGTTGAAATGTTTGACATGTGCTTAATTTATGTTTATTTGAGACTTATGATTTGATCTTCTTGTCAATTGTGTTAATTATACTTTAACACCTAAATTGACTTTGCAGGATCCTTGGTTCCTCTTTTTGTACTCCATAATTCTGAAACATTAATAGACTGTATAATAAAAGTCAGTATGCTTGTTCTCCTAGTTTTAATTCAAGATGTAAGAAATTCATGGCAGGGACAGGGGGTGCTTTAATCCAGCAGGTAAGGCTTTAGTTATAAAACATATTTATTGTTCCTGAAAATTTTCAGCTAATCAAAAGAGTAAAGACCAAAATGTGTGTATACTGCATGTGAAGAACTTTATACCTCTGACGGTGCAAATTCCGATGACTGTTGCTTGCATTCTAAAAGGCTTCATAGAAATTCACTGAGTTTTCCTCTGAACCCGCAGACAAAATATCCCAGTATGCATTGCCTCTTCTACCAGAAGTCTTTATTTTCCTGGGTCCACGCACACAGAAATAATAGTCTAACACCCCATTATTTTCTCCTTTTTTGTCTACTCCCAAGGCAAGCATACAGGGATGGACAAAAGTAGGTTTAGAGTTATACTACAAATAAATAATACAAGAATAAACTCAGTTTCATATGCTCACAACTATAAACCTACTTTTGCCAACCCTTGTATGGATATTTTGTGGTGTTTCTGATTTATCTGTTAAAATCCATTATTTGGGTCTTGGCCGTGTGACTAAGTGGACTGAGATCCAGCCTGCAAACCAAAAGGTCACTGGTTTGATTCTCCGTCATGGCACATGCCTGCCTTGTGAGCCAGGTCCCCATTTGGAAACACGTGAGAGGCAACCAGTCAATGTACCTCTCACACATCAAAGTTTCTCTCTCTCTCTTTCTGTCTCCCTTCCTGTCTCTCTAAGAATAAATGAAATAAATATTTTTAAAAATTATTTGGGGAAAAAAGTATAGAAAGTTTTAAAAAGACTCTCATAACAAAATTGTTGTTGGTTTTCTTGAATTTTATAGATACAGGCTCTATTGATTCTCTATTCCTGTCATTGCCTCTCATCTTTCCTTCCAAGAATTGTGGTCACCACGTCCCCTGACAGGTTACCTTATATCTGTCCACTAGCACCCTTTCTCACTCTCTGACTAATGTCATCATACGATGCTCAGATTTCTTTTCAGGAATGAAGAACTTGTTACCTCAGCTACTGAGAATGATGTCAGAATACTGTCTCTAGTTTTCTAGAGGTTTTTTGTTTTGTTTTGTCTTTTAGATACTTGAACTAAAAAAGAGAAGTATCTCAAGTGTGCCTTCCTAGAGTGGCCAATGACCAATGGTTGACAAACTGGGAGCTGTAAAGGCCAAACCATCTTGATCAAGCTTTTAACAACTTTGGGGGACTATTCTATTTCCAGATACCCCCGAGAGATCAGCCAAGGTCATTGCTGGGAAATGCATCACAGTCCAACTTCTCCTCCACACATGCCTGCTTCCCTTCCCTCCTTTCCACAGGTGTGGACTCCAATAACACATTCTAACAAATCTTCTGCAGGAGCATTTCCCAGTGTCTTTCATTTCAGTCAGCTTCCAGAAGAGCCCACCTGATACAGGGTGCAGCCAAAAGGGGGACCCCAAAAAGGGATTTGTAATCGAGCCCAGAACTCAAGGTGTCTAGGAAATATTAGAGAGACATATAAGATGTCCTCACCCCTTCCCCCACAGGTGTGAGTTGGGGGAAGGGACACATGGAGCAGGGCATGCAGGGCTGTTTTGTTCAGACACAGCCTTGTAGCTAATCCATGGCACGATCATTTAACATATCTATGGCCTTTGGTGGGTCACTTGGATATGTTAAATAGCTGTGGCCATGCTTGGAGCCAGGGGGATGGAAGACACTTCCCCCAAGATGTAAGTGGGGGGCAGTTCCCCCAAGTTACAGCGCCTGCATGGGAGCTGGAAGAAGATTGGCTCCAGGATATTGGTCTATATCTGCCCAGACTCACGATGGCAGCCCAGTAAACTTGGGATAATACAGGGATGCTGGCAGGTGTAACTGATTGTAGGAGGAGTCAGAAATGGGGGTACAGAGGAAGATTGGCACGGGGATTTAAACCCAGACATGGCAGCCACTGGGGGGAACTATGAGGTCTTAGCCAGAGTGCAGACCCCTTTGCAGATTTGGTGAAGGGGGGAACCATGAGGTTTTGCCAGAGTGTACACCACCACAGCTCTGGCGGAGAAAAGAAGAGACTTTGCCTGGACAAATGGGTACAAAGAACTCTTGCCAGTAGACCATGAGAAGGTGCCACATGGCTTTGGATTAATTGGATATCCTGCCTGGATGGCGACAAGGCTGATGGTGCCAACGGCCTGGAAACATGTATGTGTGCTCTTTTCTTGAGTT